>VXBR01005089.1:3181593-3220526 GCA_013400215.1 Cisticola juncidis
AAAAAAAAGAAAAAGAAAAAGAAAATTCCTATGAAAGAGTCATCCCAAGGGAAATTCCAAGACTGAAAACAGAAATAATCAGCTGAGGAGTCAGGACATTGCTTTCCCACTTTCACTCTCGACTAGGTAAAGCAGCAGGCACCAGGGACACCAGTTCAAGTGCAGCCCCCAACAGCAAGGACTGCAGCATCTGCTCCTGAGCTGTTTTCCCTCCCTGGCACTCCTGGAGAAGCTGCAGCTGCCTCACACTTAACCCTGCATCAAACTGGTAGTATTAAGCAGATCCTCCTACCTCCTCACCCTCAAGATGGTTGTAGCTTTAAGTCAAAAACCGTAAACATATGTCACATTTGATTTTCTTAAGTGATTAGTATATTACTAATCAAATTGAAAAGCTGATTAGCAAAATGAATACCTGATTAGCTCCTTCCATGATGCAAAGAATTAGATATTAATCAAAGCTCATGAAGATAAGCACCACCATTCTTACACTCAAACCAAACACCTGCAATTCAGAAGGGGGCAAATAATTATTATTAAAACCAATGAATTGTGGCTCTCTGATTAGTTCTAGACAATTTTTCCTCATCCAATCAAGGTAATTATACAATAAATTCTTGAAAAATTTATGCTGTATTTAACAAAGCAGGCATGATAAATTTTTGCTCAATAAAGACTCTTCCCTCAGCTATCAAATATCCTCTTTTGCAAGATGACCTACCACTACAAAATTCTATTCCAACAGTTGCTGACTGCTTTACTAATATTGGCACAAACGAGTAACTCCTAATGTGGTATAAAAACTGAATTTGTTCCACAGATGATAGAAGGCAGCTCATAAGGCAGCTTAAAACATGAAGAAAGGAAAGAGAAAGGGAAAAAGCATCTGTTGATGTCAAGAAAATTTCCTTACAGGACTCAGTGAGAGGACAGCTTTCAGCTGATTAGCTTTGCCTTCATGGGACTTGCTTCAAGATAGTTTCCAAGTTAGATTTATCAATAACAAAGTTTAAATATATTCTACCCAGAATGATCCCAATGCAGAGCAAGGTTGGCAATGCTTAATTGTTTTGAGTTTGGATTTTGTTTTGTTGGGTTTAATTTAAACTTGAGTAATCAGTATCTGTCTACATTAAATCTTTTTATCCCTGCAGGACTTTTAGTCTATCAATGCTCTGATAACTATTCACAAAGAATTTGGCTTTTTGTTTCTTAAATGTTTCCACATAACCATGCATTAAAAGTTTCCTGCTTGTCCTAGGGTTTTTTGCAAAGAAAATTGTAGTTAACTTTAACCATATTATAAATTCTGAGATATAAACTCTTTCTCAGATGAGAATTAAAAATCTTAATTAATTCCTCTCTGCCTACAGCAAACACATATATTTCAGTTAGCCATTGCTCAATTGCTGTATCTTGCCTGCCCAACAGAACCAAAGAATTTCATTTAGGTCCCACTTAATGAGCTGAATTATCAAAGAAAATAAATGTTAGTCCTCAAACTTGCCTTCAGTTACCATCAGTATTAAAATCTGAGCCATCAGAATATTTTCTTCTGGTTTTTCCCTCTCTTTTTCCTTTTCTACTTACACTAGGAAAACCTGCACGCATTAAATGTTATCACTCATCCATTTTCCTGTGCTGCCAGAAGTACATTTGTTTCTGAATGGCTCAAAGCATTGTTCTGAGAATCTTTATAAAATATATCTTGAGTAGACTCTATTAAATTGGGTGCTACAATCCTTTCCGCCATGAATAAAAACAATAAAAACCAAGAAGGAATACCAGGAAGTGTTCACCTATTACCATAACAAAAATCACCATATTTGTATTCAGCTGTGACAGTAACATGAATAATTGAACACAAACCTATCAACTTGCAAGCGATATAATATACAGAGTTGGGAATTGTGTTTCATACACAATTTTATACATGAGGAAGATGAACAATTTTAGTGAAAATCACTGTTAAATTATCAGAAAAACAAACATCCACATATTCCTTTGGTGTTTCTCTAGGCACCAAATTATTACATTTTGCTTTGAAAGCAAAAGGGGAGTGCAGGGGGGGAAGAAAAAAGAAAAGGAGTTTAAAAAAAGAGGATGCGGTGCCATCCAAATGAAGTATGTTAGTTTTTATCATATATGTGATATCAAAATATACTGTGAACTACACACACCCTGAGCAGTGACTACAGGAAGCTAAATCACAATTTTGAGTACTAAAATGCAGAAGTCTTTAAGACAGAATAAATGTCTCAATGTCCACTAGTAAAGAACAAGAATGTACAAATACAACGAATGCATTTTTCATAGAAAGTGTACTGTTACACAGAGATACAAATCCAGAGGTCTTCAAACTCTGTTATGGTATTTAACAAAGCTATAGCAGCTTCTTCATCTCTGCCTTCTGAAACTTGCCTGGAATAGTTTCATTCCTAAAGAAAAAGGCTGTGGGAGTGCTGCACGTAACATTTCTGGAACAGTTGGTGAGATACTGCAACTCAAACTGACTGAACACATTAAAACAGTTCATGGAAAGCAGCAAACACAAGATTTCTCTACTACCCTGTGCTGTTACACAGCAGCCAAATAGAATTTCAGTATGTGCATTCATAAAACACAAGGACACCCACGCTTAGTGCCACAGAGCGGAAAACACGATGCACTTGCTAGGAGAGTCCACAGCAGGTTAGACACTTAGAGATACTCCCCCAGACACCTAATGTGCCTGGCCTGGCTTTGATGCAGTGCCTTCCAAATGTTCTGTTAAAAACAGTGAACTTCAGCATCCTTAAAACAGCTGCCCCTGCTGAGTAAAGTAGCCCAAATGTGGCCCTCATTCAAAGCTGTGTTTTTTGCCGCAGAAAAGCCTTCAGCGTATTGTACAGCCCGCAGAGTGTTGAGATAAAGGATGCTCAAGGAGCACTGGATCACTGGTATCCCACTGGGTCTCTCAAGAAAACAAATTTCACACCTTAGGAAGCTACTCCGTAGAGAAGATTTTAAATACATACACTTCAAAATTATTTCACAGCTGCACCAGTACCTTAATTCTCTGAGCAAACTGAAAGACCAGACAGACTTTAAGAGTAAAGCTTTGGTATCCTACTGTGCCAGAAAAAGCAGGCTTTTGCTGTACTCTCCCCTGCTTTTTTGGAGTTCAAACAATTACTGCTACACATTTCAGTCTTTCTTGGTTTATTTTATTTTAAGCTACTCTAAGAACATTTCAATAGAAGAACAGAGGACAATTAGCATTCCTCCAGACAGCAATTCAAACTTTGTGGAGCTTCTGCCTGGTAGCTTTGAACATTACCTTTCTGAAGCAAGGTACAACTTTCCCCCTACTCCTTGCAAATGGTTAGGACAACACACCTGTGGAGAGAAAATGCATCCTCCTACAGCCCCATTCTTCTCCTTTAGTAAGTATAATTGTTAAACTCTCAGCAGTTACAGGCAGACTGACTGGAAGTTCCTGCTGGAACTTGCAGGATACATCCCTGCAAATGCCAGAGTGCATTTCTGATGGGCCACACAACCTCCAACCATCTTTCTAAATATTTAATTGAGTGATGCAGGTGACACAAAGAGAAAAAATAAGAAAAAGAAAAAATAAAACTCCAAATTATCATTACCATTGATTAAGCCATGTTTAACCAACACTAACTCTTCACAAAACCAGCTTTCTGAAATTCACTTCAGCTGGAGAAACACAAGCAGATGTCATCCCCATAATCATTCTCTTGTCACTCCTTGAGACCTGTATTTTGCCAGGCTACCCAGTCCTCAAGGCTGTGCTGCCTTTTTGTTTCTTTAGTTATTTACTTCCAAGAAAGACCCCTATTCACAGAAGCAAAACCAGTGTGAGGCAAGGCAACACAGCCTTGGAACAACCTGAAACATGATAAAAATTGCTTCAGATTGTTTCAGTGTCTTATAGAGTCTCACACCTAGAGGTAACAATGTAAATGTCAGCACCTTTAATTGCCCATCATTTCTGCAGAAATAGCCAGTGCTTATTCCAACACTCCCAAACTGTTTCTAAAACTTTATATATGCCAGAAACCCCTACTGTTTTCTTCCAAGTAGTCTGAGTTTACTCCTGTCAGTATTTAGGTCCTCAGGTATTTAGGTCCTCACAAGAAAACCTTTCAACAACTCAAAACCTAATGGGGAACACAAACTAGGATTCAATATCAAAATAGGTAACGTCATTAACACCAGCCTTTAATTTCATTTTGCTTATTTAATTAAAAGCCAAAAAAAAAAAAAAGAAAATAAAAAAAAAAAAGAAAAGCTACAAAAAATTAAGCTGCTTCAACAGAGTTTGAATGAACAATATGCTGCACAACCAAATTTTGTCACACAGCTTAGAGCTAGATTGCTCACCTTTGTCAAATTCCAGCTACACCAAGAGAACTGAAATATCAGATTATCAAATCAAACATTTGCTTGATTTCCATATAGTTTAACAAGGAAATTAATACCTGGGTAGAAGAGAGATCTAACTGAGCTCCTGGCTGAATGAAAGGTTGCAGGCTGATGTTATCTCCTGCCTGCTCTGCCTGGTGTGACTGCCAGGGTTGCAAGGGCACCTGCACAGGCAGCAACTGCTCTGAAGAGTCTCACCAAGGATTTCACCTATCCCCCACAAACTCCTTCCCCAGAATGAAGATAAGCCTAGCAAATGAAGCTGTCAAATAGAAAAGGATGTCTAAGCACAAATGTAAGGTCATCCACAGTTTCTGTAGTCACCAAAGCAAATATTAAAGAAGTCCTTGCTTAGACAAAAAAAAATAGAAAACGGCTTTTTTTACTTTTAATTATCTGTGGAAGCAAAGGGTTTTCAATGAAAAATATTTCTTCTATAGCATACTACTTGTGCAAGGCATAAAATTACACCCATTCAGATATTAGCACTTTACTTGCATGCATCTACAAAGTATCTTTTTCTTTAGGCACAGATACACATGTGTTCACACGTATCAGAATTCCAAAATGCAAGCCCTGTTTATTATTAGGCAATCATATCTGCACATCAAGACCACTGCAAAAAGTCTAGGTAATCTGCAAACTCATACATTTACTGTGTATCAGAGTATGACAACAACCCCTAAATGAAAGTGACACTTTATAGCAGGGAAAATGCGTAATCGACTGGATGTCCAGTATTTGAAACAGATGTTCTAAATAGCTCTGGCTTGATTTTCATCCCACCTCAACAACAAACATGCTTTGTGCTGAGACAGAAAGAAAAGGGAATGCTTGCAAATGCTGTTTTATTCCCTACCAGAAGGGCTAAGTATTAATGATGCATAAATGTTTCCAGAAAAAAAAATATCTTAAAAGCTTGGAGGCCATATGTTATCCTCACAGCTACGCTAAAGAATAGAAATATGGCTTTATTTGTGTGTTTACCAGAGTAAAAGCCAACTCCACACCTAATTAAGATTTCATTAGTATTTCCACATTCTCAAAATCTGTCCAAGGCTCTATCTGCTAAACCTGCCAACAGAAGTTACAGTAGTACTTCCTTTTTGCCCACATGTCCCTGTTTACCACCAGCATAATTATAAATACATGTACCTTCTATTTTCTGGCACTGAAAAAAACCTTCAAATTATGACTTATGTGTCAGTCAACTCAAAACTACAATGTTCATGACAGAGAAAGCTCAAATTGTCTCTTCATGTGACTATCTCTGACTGTCACCCAGTGAAATAATACTTAATCCCAAAGCCCAGTGGGCTGAGAGGAAAGACAGGAAGAAAAAGGAAAGGTTTAAGTAACTTCAGTGGGAGAACGGGCACCAGCTACCTTGTTCCACTTATTTCAGGTTTGAACATGGCCACTTCAACAATACTAAGAGAAAATGAAAACATCAAATTGGGCACAAAACAAAATTAACTGTATCTGCCTGAAAATATAAAATGAAGAACCCACAGTCCTTTCAGTTGTAGTCGATCAATATAAACTAAAAGCAAAAGAAGCAAACCCTTCCCCCTAAAAAAACAAGAAAACCCACTCACTAAAATAAAACTACAGTAGACATCCGTCTGCCCATTCAGGGAATCTGGAACTGCTGTGTATTATAAAAAGTTTCACTACATCCAAGTTGAGCAATATTTAGTATTTACTTAATATCTATTTTTTCTCATGTTTTCTGAAGATTGCCAAAATCTTCAGCTCTTGGATAAATAAGATTCCCAGGCCACGTGGGTATGGGCAAATTTTTTCACAGAGACTGAAGTTTGAATTGAAGAGTGAAGGTCTCACCTTATTTTACCCAGGAAAATGGTTGGGGTATATTATTTATCTGCTTCACCACATGTTACTTAAATTTGCTTAGATGTTTCCAAGTTAATGAATAAATTAAATTTACTAAGATACTGTAAATTTCAAAAAGTTAAGAAGGAAAAGTATTTATTATTTTCTTCTTCCCCCAGTAACCATCATTCCCCAATGGCATAAACAGATTCACTCATATCTGACAAGTGAGTGACAGGATGACCAAAACCTTCTGGTGGAGTCAGCCCTCGCACACTAACAGACACCAGCTAGCAGGGGATGTCCATGTGCCCACTGGCAGCAACACACACAGGGATCTCACCCAGAGGAGAAAGCTGCAGGCCACAGCAGCATGAATAACTCTGTGGCAGCCTCAGTGAGCTGCAGCTTCCCAAGGATTTCAGCTAACATCTGCTGGAAGCCCACAGTGCAGCTCCGCTATCCTGCAGCCGGCTGCCAGTGAAGTCAGTCCGAGAGGAGAGACAGAATGAGAACAAAACACAGAAGAGAGCAGATTCTGAACTCTTTGAATATAAAAACAAGATTGGAAAAAATGCTTACTGCTCCAAAAGAATACAAAGAAATAACATAGTAGTAAGAATAATAAGAACAAATGGTAAGTTTTGATAAAACAAACAACACCAGGCAAATCTCTTCCTCCTATCCCTTTGGAATATCATGGCATGTGGTGGTATCAGAGTAGTGCTATGTCAAGAGAAAACAAGCAGCATGAGATGCTCATGTCACACACTAGCAGGGAGTCATGTGCCATGGAGAGCCAGCACTGTGAGTGTGTGTGTACACAAACATTTGGTCCACAATAACCTATACCACAAATCTGGCACATATGCAGTTTTCTCTTATCCACAGTATTGTCACAGGAACATCAGCAAGCTTAATTAATCATCCAGATTGCATATCATCTGCAAAAAAAAAAATACTTTAACACTTGTAAGTGTTCTATAAGAAAATCTCTGATTTAATAGCCCAAATAAAGCTTGGCTCTTAATTCCAGGTCACACTGTATAACGGAGTATAATTAATCTAAACTGTGACAATAGATTTGAGTGCTCACCCAAAATGTTCTCATTTTTGTGCTTTTCACAGATGTTAACAAAATGGAAAAGGAAAACAGAGTACAAATGACATCACAAGACACTGGAATCTCAGGCAGCACAAGCTGCTCTGCTAATTGACTTGGAAAACCTTTTTCAGAAAGATGAGCAAGTTCTGTATTACTGCCAGATTTCTCTCTTTAGCATTCATCCAAAACCCATTATACAAAGGTATTTTTCCTTTGGACTTCAGTGATCTTCAGGTCTGGTTACCTTTTACTGTTCAGTCAAAGGACTTAGGAGACCATTTGACTTTTCTGACTTGAGTGCCAAGAGGTCACATTTGATAAATCATCTGTAATTCATCAGAAAATAATTTCTCTAATCATTTATTACTATCTTATCACTACACAGCTATTTGCAATTATTATTCTTATAATAAAAATAAGGAAGGGAAACAATACTAATTCTTTACTAATACAAACATAACAAACAAAACCCTTGCTCTCTCTCCAAGAGGTAATGAAAACAACAACTTGTGCAGCCCAAAAAATGCCTTGGCCTTCAAGCCAAAGCTTCACAGCCCTTGATGTTGTCTCAATGGACAATGTTATCATCATTTTGCCAAGGAATACACAAGTAAAATTTTAGCTGTGGGTCTTTGAGTGCAGAATCAACAATTCCAAAACAAATCCATGGCCAACTGCCCAGTTATCATGAAATGCTTTTATGCAGGGTGTGGAATATGAATAAATTTAAGCCTAGTTATGTTGAATTGAGAGGCACTGTTACTGCCCCTTCCAGTGCATTTACTGACTCACATACAGTTCATCTTGCTTGACCTTCCTGAGGGATGTGAATAAATAACAAAGAGATGAACAGTTTTGAAGAGTTGCATGCTATATTGCCTATGGACACCATTTCTGTAGCACGATCACTTTCCAGTCCATTTACTGCAAATGTTAACGCTAGTAATAGACAATCACAACCATTTACCTTTGATTTCAATGAAAGAGTGAATATAAGACCATAAGATTTAAATCCCTCCCCCACAAGAGTTTGTATAATCTAAGTTACTTAAACAGTAACATCTCTTACATCAGCAAATAAGAAAAGTGGATAAAGAAGCATTTTTGTGAAAAGGTTTTCCTAACTCAAATCAAACATGAAACAGAAAACTCAACAGTTTCACCAAAGAATTATGTAAAACCAAAACAATACATTACTGTGAATCAGAAAAAGAATACGCTGAACACAGACTACATAACAACTCTATATTAAATGTTAGAGTCACAGGAAATAGAATATTTGAATTCAGTCAATTTCCAAATATAATCATTCTGGCCAAATAAAATCTCAGAAGTCCGTAAAGTTGATCAGGTAAATACATACACAAACTCAGCAGGTAATTTTTTCTACCTCTTACCAAGGATTCAAGACAGTTTGCAACTTTCTCTATAAATTGCACAGATTTCTGTTTGGGACTAAATCTGCAGATCAAATCATACCATTAATAAAGTCTATACTATATAAAAATGGCCCAGGACATACACAGATAGAATGTGTGTTTGGAGGCAAAAATATTTAATTGCTTTATTTAAAAACTGTATGAACTTAAAAGTATTCAAAACTATTTCAGACTTATATGTCTCTATACATTATAGCCGAATTTAGAAAAGATACAAGTTTCGTGGCACTCAGAGGTTTTGACACTCATTAAAAGTAGTTATAATTGCTACAACCTCTTGCTACTATTCTATGGGTGAATTTGCATTAGTAAGAAAGCAGAGCTAGAAATCGAATAATTTATAACTAGAACATCTCAAGTTTTTGTGGCATTTCCAAAAGAACATCATCTTCACTTTGACTTCACTTTTAAAGTGCTTGCCTGTCTTTCCCTCCTTTCGTGGTAGTATTTACCTACTGCATCTTACTTTTTGCTTTGTATTACAAGGAAGTACATTCCAACAATAACCAGAAAAAAAGGCACTTTTTTTTTCAGAACAGCTTACAACTTAAATGCTCAGCATTCACTAACAGATGGTAATAAATGGTACAGAAATTTCAACAACAATTAAACACATATATTTTAGTATAGTCTTTCCCTTTTAAATTGATTTACCCAAATTTTAATCTCCTCAGATGCCTTCTTGAGACTCCAGGTAAAAACACCATATGCAGGGAAGAGTGAATATTGAAATGTATGTCTGAAATCTATTAAAACAGCTTTTATTCACTTATTTGTCATTAGAAACGGGAGATACCCTGGAGAACTGCATTTGAAAAAAAATATGTCTATAACAATAATATATTACAAGATGTGTAAAAGTTCTCTGAACTTCGTTTTAATATTAGTATGAAAAGTTTAGATTTTTTTTTCTGGTTTTTGTGTATTGTTTTGTTTTTCTAGTTTTGGTTTGCTTTTTAAGAGAGAAAAATGAGCTTTACCACATTTGGAAGTCAGACCATGAAGAAATGAATTAAAACAGTCCAGTACAGAAATGCAAGTGCAATTCATTTTTGGAAAGAATACAGAAGTCTCAAAAGATTAATAATGGGAGGTTAAGTGCAGCATTTTTCATTGAAAACTGTAAGTCAGCCACATAATGCAAATATATTGGTATGTAAAGTCCACTGCAACAGAGCATTTAAAAGTCAGATGCAAACTAATTCAGACAGTAAAATTGCTGTTTTAATGGCATTTTGTTCTGATTACCAAATACCAGCATCCTAATCCTAAATCCCTGAGAGTAATTACTTTCCTGTTCTCCTCTCTCCTACATTTAAATTCACCCATCTGAACCATTTCTTAGAGAGGAATGGGCCTTCCCCCATTTGGGTTTTGGAAAGCCATCAGGTCCTGACCATATTCTGGAGACCTGAGCATAAACCCTGCTGCAGAATCTGACAGTTTTGAAGGGAAAAGGTGGAACAGGAACTAGGGGGATTCTGACAAGGTTAAAGTTTTGGGTGTTTTCCCCCATGTTGTTCCTGTATTCCTACAACAGAATTAAGTAACGAAAGAATGTCATTTTCCTTTGCTTGTGCCTGTTTCTCTCTTCCACAAAAGGAGCCTGGTTGGCTACTCTGACCTACAGACTGAAGCTTCAGCTGCATCAAGAGGAGATGAAATTATTCCCTCCCTAAATCATCTGTCTTTACAACCTTCAAAAACCTTTACAACCTCCAACTACCGACCAGTTGAGACAAGGACAAGCAAGAAATAAGAGTGTGTTAAGAACAGCTGAAGAAGCATTTGCAGACAGTATCTTTTTTCTTGTATCAGCAGATTAAGAGATATTGGAGGAAATAAAAGCTTTTTGACACTCAAAGCCTTTATTAGACTTGAAAAGCTACAGAAAACATGAATCTAAGTACCAAATCAAAAACACTAGGTTTATGTAATTGGCTTTGTTCCAGACCAATTAGACAAATTTTAGAAAAGGGGAGCTACACATCTATAGAGCAGAAAAAGCTTTTGGCAGGGCTAGAAGCAGTAACTCCTAACATGTTTCCCAAGCATGAGTAATAAAAACTTAGCACCCAGAGAACAGCTGAGCATTAGGAGGTGATACTCAGGCAAAACAGTACTCTGCCATAACACCAATGTCTCCATTACACTTAGTATCTAATGAGATTTTTCTTTTAGCACTGATGGTAATTTTTAAAGGGTTTTTTGCACTTTTCTTGAAAGACAAGACCATTAGAGGCTTTTTTTTCTTGAGGAAAATGCTGCTTTTCAGAGTTATTTTGTCCATTAGTCACTGCCTGTGTAAGTTCAGTCTGGTATATATAGATTTTGCCCACTCCAACAGCACTCAGTGCATTGAATAAAGCACACTACATGTTGAAATTTTCACATACAGAATTGTCAAAAGAGCCCATACAACACTGCCAATGGAGAGACATCTTACAGCTCTTAGTCCAAAGAAAGTTTCACCTTAGGATGAGTTTGCAGATGTTAGGGAGCAGGGCGAACAGCTAGGAAACTAACAGCTTTTGCAGATGTTAGGGGACAGTTTGGAAAGTTCTTTGAAGAAATGATCTGTCTTATATGAAGACCAAGTAGCCTATAATGTATTTTGTGTGCAAAACAGCATACCGCCATATCATAGAGTCAAAGAAAGGTTTGGTTTGGAAGGGACCTTTAATATCATCAAGATCCCCCTATCTTGGGAAAGAAAACAAATAAACCAAAACGAACTACTCCTACTGGCTTATTTCTTGAAACCCGAGTACATGTACTGGTCATGTTACTCTTTGAAATACAGAGCCCTTGTTTGTTGAGAGCCATCCTTAGACTGGTGAGGTGTTGTGTCTCCTCAGATCACACACAGATAAATTTGAGAGCCTTAGCTTTCTAATGGCTTGAATATGTGGACTAAAATAAATCAGGAAATGCACCCAAGCCCTCAGAGCTAAATCAAAGATGTATCAACACCTTCTGTGGAAATTATGCTGTAGACAGCCAGAACAAGTTTGATAGCATGTCACATAAAATCAAGTGTCTACGTGGCAACTGCCATCTACTCATATATGTATGTTGGATGGCAAGTATCCCTCACAGACAACAAAAACACTCTGAGTTTGTAATTTTCCTCCCTCTCTACAGGAATCAATTTCATTAACACTTCACTCATAAAGATATTATTACCATAGCCAGCAATTTAGAAAAGTAGTAAAACACCAAAAATAATTATTATACATTACTTTAATACTATAATTAAGGTCTCTCCCATTTTCAATTAGCACCATAAAGTCCTTTGATTCAATTACTGTAGAAAATTTTACAAATGTGAGAGATACTTGATGATCTTTTTAGAATATCATCTTAGGATATATAAAACTTCAGTAATAGATACGGGTGTTTTGGCAGTTATTCGTAATTAATTTCCTGAAGATCACAGAACCAGAGAAAGGATAAGGCTGGAAAGGGCCACAGAGAGTCATCTGGCCCATCCTCCCTCTTCAAGCAGGGTCAGTCTACAGCACATTGCACAGGAACGTGTCCAGATGGTTCTGAATATCTCCAGTGAGGAAGACTCCAAAACTCTCTGGAAAACCTGTTCCACTGCTCCATCTCTCATAATAAAGAAGTTCTTCCTCATGTTCAGGTGGAACCTTTAGTGTCTCAGTTTCTGCCTGTTCCCTCTTTTCCTATTGCTTGGCACCACTGAGAAGATGCTGGCTCCACCCTCCTGGCACTCTCCCTTCAGAGACAGACATTGATGAGGCCCCTCTCAGCCTTCTCCAGGCTGAGCTGAACAGGTATTGTCATGTATTAGAGAAAGCTGAATTAACGATATGACTCCCATCTTCTTGGAGGGCATATAGCAACACTTACTAAAAAGTGTTTTTAAACACTTACACCCTTTTTATACACTGTTCTGATACAACTGGACATGATTGGTCACTCAGACCAACACCTCTCCATAAACACCTTTGTAACTAAACAAGATGGAAAAACAGCAGGTGCAAAGATCAGAATTTGTTTGGAATATTTTCTCCCAGCTCCACCAGAGCCATGCCTGGGAAGGTCTATCTGACTTGCTTTCCCACAGGCTCTGCTGCTGCCTGATACCTACAAATCTCTCTTTGACCAGGCTGTCAGCATCCACCAACAGGCCCAGCTCAGGCTTTCCCAAGAGAGGTGCTCCAGTCCCTTAGAGCCCCTTGCCCCAGGAACTCCCAAGTCTCTTCTCTACCAAGTAGCCCAGAACTGGACATGGCACTCCAGATATGGCCTCCCTAAGACTCACAAGTTGAGCAGAGGGGCAGAATCACCCCCTGGACCTGCTGGCAATGCTCTTCCTAATGCACCCCAGGACTCCCTTGGCTTTCTCGGCCCCCAAGGCTCACTGCTGGCTCATGGATAGCTTGTTGTCCTCCAGGACTGCCAGGCCCTTCTCTGCAGAGCTGCTTTCCAGCTTTTACTGGTGCAGGGCATTCTTCTTCCTCAGCTGCAGAACTCTGCACTTGCCTTTGCTGAATTTCAAAATATTTTTCTCTGCCCATCTGAGAAACTCTCGGGATTACACGTGCAGCTAACCTCCTAGCCTCATCAGAGCCAATGTCTTGCCAAAGCCACAGACTCTCCAAAATACTTAAAGCATACTAAGCAATGTTCAACATCACACGTGTATCACCTCTGAAATCAAACTCCACAACACTAGAGATGAGTTGCAAGGCAGAAAACAATATAAACTAACAGATAATAATCTAAACTCTTCACAGAATTCAAAATAAGGTAGCGCATTCCCTACATGAAACTTAATTCAGAAATTCAGTGTTTTGGCACTTCAGACTAAATAAACTATTCTCATATTTCTCAAACCAAAAAATGTAGAGGTATTTATTTCATGGAAGATATAAACAGGCAGGCTGTGTCCCTACAATCTTCCCGCAGAATTACATGCCTAACAACCTCTTCTTGTGACTGACAGTTCTGATAGACTCAGCTGAAGGCTGATTTTAATGAAACCCCATTTTCCAGGGTGAAACCATTATACCAGAATTATTTTTGTCCTCATCTTAACTTTCAGCACAAAAAGGTCTCTCCTTTTCTCCTCCATCCTCAATATAATTTTAAATTGAAATACCGAACTCTTTTTACATAAATTGGTCTACTGACTTTCAGTCAGCCTTGCAAAAGATATTTTCTTCAGCTTATGTAAAGCCAGTGTGATAGATCATTTTGAATAAAATAGGCCTTGGACAATTTCTAAAATAGACTGCTCTGTTGACATGAACAGGATATACTGGTCACAAGACCTGCCATCTAGAAGCATTCAACGTGGTATGTCGGATCCAAACAGACAATGAAATCCCAGCAAATCCCAGTTTTCCTCTTTAAAGTGAAGATAAGTTTTAGATGATGACCAATTAGAAAACTAACTCGAAAAGCATTTCAAATCCACATGAAGTGCTAACCAAGAGGGCGTTGCACTTCTGAGCCTTCAGACAGGAACTTTAGAACCATCACGACTGAGTTCACAGAGACATTAAAAAGCCCAGCATCGGCTGGTTGAGATGACACAGCTGTGACATTTCTGTAGAGATTTAGATGGGAAACAAAGAATGAGCTGTGTATCCTGTGTCAGCAAACTGGACAGAAACCCTTCCTGAAACCCCAGGTCACAGAGACCACCAGCTGCCAGGTGTGTGAGACCACACGCAAGAGAACACCTGCTCAGGCTTTCTGTTCCCGCAGCCCACTGAAAAATTATTTCATCCCAGTGAGCTAAGGCTGTTTGAGCAAACAACAAATAATACATTAAACTGCAACAAAAGAAGAAGGGCGTGAAGCACACTGAGGTTTAAGATAAATGAGCAGTCTGCTTACCTGTCAGAAGTCATCTTAAAGGAGTCCATGAGGAAATACAGCTGTCTCATTATTAAAGGGTGAAAGATGACTCTGATGTCAATGAAACAGAAGGACTATGACACACAACTAGGATTTAAGAAATGATTCTTTACCAAGTCCTGTTTATTTATCTGCTATTCATCAAACAGCCCTTCCTTGAAGTTAACCATTTCCTCCAAACCCTTACAAAATGCAAGGCTACAGGTTCAAGTCTTCTGTGCACTGTCTTTTGCACATTAAAACTTTAAAACAAGATTGGGAAAATCTGCACTACAGCTGCCTACTGGGAATAAACAGCAGGAATTTGGTAGAAGAGGGTTGCAGAGATGCCCTATGTGGCAGGCAGCCCTGAGATGGGTTCCAGGTGCCTCTGAAACCAGCATGAACAGCGCAGCACCCCCAAAAACCTCAGCCAGGTTCAACAGAGGTTTAAGAGAGCCTGTGCCAGCCACAAGAGGCGGGACACACAGCACTGGAAATGTGGCTGGGAACACCCACAGGGCAGGAGGGATGGCAGCCATCCATGGGTGCTGAGGTAGCAATACCCCAAGGGATGCAGCTGTGGGGAACCCATGCCAGGGTAGCTGCACCCCCAAGGGCACTGTGGCCTGTGGATGCTTCTCTAGAGCAGGACATGAAGAAAGAGAACAGTAGGAAAAACAGTAAAATGAAGAGGAGCAAAAATATACCCTTATGGCACATCACCCCACCTCCTGCACTTCTCTTCAACCCCCCAAAAGGCAGTGGGGAACACTGAACCTAATTTGAAGTGAAAATAAGGGAAGCTAAGATTAGGGAGGGGTTTGAATAGGTGTTTGGGTTAAGCTGAGCCTGGGGAAGGGGAAGGAAAGTACTTGACTCTTTTAACTGTCTATATTCTTTCTTTTTTCTTCCCCTTCAATACCCAAATCCATCATCAGAGGATTTTTTTTCCTAAGTGATAAGAAATTAAATTCAGCAAAGGTTCCCAAGTCACAACTATTTTGCTCATAACAAACCACAATACTGAAGTGACAGAGATTATTTCTCTAGATTTCACACCAAGTACAAAAATAATAGGCCTTAGTCCATTTGTCTCAATACTTGTACAAACCATCACTGGTACAATTATGGCAGTAATGTATTCAAAAGCCTGGGTAAGAATGAGCAGATTGCAGTAACATCCCATTAGGTTATCTTTCAACATATGTCTGAGCTAAATAGAGTTGAAAGTTCATCAAAACAGATTTCTCCAGACTGACCAGAATTAGGTCCATATCGTTACCCTACTTAGGAAGCGATGACATTGTAATTACTTCAGGCACCCATCTGGCACAAATCACAACATGATTTCATTTCAGATGGTCTCAGCTTTGTTTTTCTCTCAGCTAGACTGTGACACAAATGTGTGAATCTCATAATTTATAACAAGAAAGCATGCAATAGTGATTTCTGCCTCATGACTCAGAAAAGCCCTGGCAATTGCTAATGTCAGGAGATTTACTTTAAAATTCAAATCGTGTTTTAATTGACAGTGAACTGGACCTGTAATTCTTTGGTTTTTCTTCTAGCTCATAGGTGTCTCATATTTACTGATAACAATTGGCACACTGCTTGGTAGATGTCAAATTCTGATTGAATTTAATCCAAAAGGCTGAAGTCCTTAGTTCTCTAAATTAGGTCAAACAACCTAAAAGAGTGCAGTGCATTTAGCTTTTTATTTTTTCAAGTTTTCCACACAGAGAATATTACAGTTTTTAAATTTATTATTTTGAAGGACTGGGGAAAAAGAAAAAAGAAATTAAAGCAAGCAAGTATTGATTTACAAACTCTGTAAGGAAACCACCTCATCTTGAATTCAAAATATTACCTAGTTTTTACTCAAAGGTGTTAGTTTTCTGGCAACTCAGGATAGTAAACCCATACGCTTGTTTCTTTTCTAAAAACCAGGCAGTTGCCACATGTTCATTTAAATTTTAGAAGGATAATTTTACTTTAAAAGTCACATAAATGTATACATATCTGAGAGGCATTGCAAAAAAAACCCTTACTGAATTAGTATAAGTCATTCATGTTGACATTCAATGACATAGGTTAAATATCTGCAAAAGGCTTTTCCTTTTCTTAGAACACAAATTTTTATTAAAATCAGCCCAGTGCTATACACCAGTTCTCCAATGAATATCACACTGCTGATGGTCATTAGCAATCAGTTCGTTTCTGCTCCTCACTGTCATGCAGTGGCCTTGTGCTTCATGAGCTAGGAAATGGTTATAAGAACAACAAGGAACCCTATGGGAGGTAAGAATCAAAAGGTGTATTTTCCATATTTTCACAGACCAACTTGAGAAGTCATCAACAGTTTGAGCCTTGCTAAGCTAGAGAGAGTCTGTTAGCAAAATTAACATTCTAGATCTTTGATTATCTGTGGCAACACAAAAACCCACAAACCAAAAAACATTCCTTTAGGAAACTCCTTCATTTGAAATACTCCATCAACTGGAGAGCTCTTTCTTAACCTTGTGCTGACCAGTCATTACCATCTGATATGATAGTCATATGCAGCTAGTTAGTTTTGCTCTGATACATCAAATCACCTGGGATTTCCAGATTTGCTTGAACACTAACACCTTTCATTAGCCTGCTCCCTGGACTGCTGAGGCCAAAACCAGAAATGAGGTCTTGGTCTTCCCCAAGGCGTTCACAGCCTGGCTAAAGAGCCTACATTGGCATGAGAGCAGAAAAGTCACTTAGGCCAGGAATCTGCAAACACAGCTCCCCTTACTCTAAAGGAGGACAACCAGTTACTTGTAAGACTGAATGAGAGCTGGAGGGACAAGGCTGGATGCTTGTAGGCAACAGCTGTTTCTGTCACACATGTCAGCTGTGTTCTGCTTTCATCTGTGCAGTTATACCTGAAAGCCTCCTTAATGGACTGGGGGGCAAAGCTGACGAGGTTTTATTGAGGCTACGAACAATGAAAAGGGTGCTTCTAAAAGGTAGTGCAGACAGCAGGTGAATCTGGGTCACAGCTGCATCACATGCTCCCCACTGGAATCCAGAGTGTGAAGGCAGGAAAAAGTACTCCTTACTGTAAGCAAGAAAATTAATGCTCTGGTTTTACATAAACAAGTTATTAGGAACTGATGTCATTAGGAGGAAGCTGCATTTCAGAGAGATGGCCTTTAGCATCTACACTGCTTAGTTTTCTAGGAATGTTCATCATCATTACAGTCTCCTGTGAGAGTGATTTCTGTGTTGCCCCAAATGTCCTTAGTGCCTGACCCAGCCTTTTTCAAGGTATTTCCCTTAGCTAATGCACTTTCTTGACTTTGTCCTAGTATTTACTCCAGAGATCACAACCACATCTTCTTTACCCTTTCACACTCCTTAGAGATGTCTCAGATCCTCAGCAGCTGTTTAAGACTTCTCCATAATGACCATACCACCCTGAACTCTTTCAAGACACTCTAATCAAGCCTCCACACCAGCATCACTAAATGGCACATATAGTTTTCCTCCCTTTTGCATCAGATGACATTGCTATGTCACCTTCTGAGCACTTGAGTGATGATAAAGCATTTTCATACATAGCCCTGGTGCAATAGCTGGCACATTCTGGATTGAAAGAGGGGGTAAATAGAGGATATAATGCATTATGCAACTCCACATACAATCACCACATTGCTCTGAGGCATGCCTCCAAAAGGCTTAAACTGCAAAGGAGTAAAAAAGGTGTTACGGCAATGGGAAAAGGAAAATATGGCATAAACATTGCCTAAATGCTCATGCCCTGTTTGCAGCTCCAGGACAGTGACTTGTCACCTAATGTTGTACGCCTGAATCAGTTCAAGAGAGTCTAACTGTGGCTGCCAAACCTGCATTTTTGTCCCAACCATGCACTCCCATTCCCTCTCTGGCACATATCTGACAGTGGTATGAATCATTTCATCTTGCTAGACCAGCAGAAAACCAGAAAGCCTTACTTCCTAAGAGAGCCTCTTCATCTCCATTTTCAGCTCTTCTCCAGTCAGAGGGACTTCTAATGCCAGCGTGGTCACAGTACTACCCAAGCTCTTCCTGATGTCCTTTTTCAACTTTGTTCCCACCTGCCTCTAATTTTTGTAAATTACCCCATCTGTGGTGGGCTGACCCTGGCTTGATTTCAGATCCCCACCGCAGCTGGACAGGAGACAAAACATAAACCAGAAAGCTCAGGAACTGAGGTAAGGACAGACAAAGATCACACCAATTACTGTCATAGTCAAAGCAGATTCAGCTCAGGGAAATTAACTTATTACCAATCAGAGCAGAGTAGGAAAATGCAAAATAAAACCAAATTTTAAAACATCTTCCACCCAGCCCTGCCTTCTTCTCAGGCAATTCAATTTCACTCCACATTTTCTATACCACAGGATATGAAATGGGAGCTGAGGTCAATTCATCACAGCTTCTCCTAGAAGCCACTCCTGTGCCCCCCCTGGGCTAACAAACTCTTAACACACAAACCAAACATACCAACCCTTATTATTTCAGTCACCCCCTGAAAACTTCAGGTTTTAATGCGACTGCAGGGAACAAAAAAAAAGAAGGAAAAAATTCTTAGCTTGCTCTCCTCTGTGTTTGGAGATGAGGGGTGTCCATTCACTCCACCATCTTAACAGGATTGTTGTGCAACAGTGCCAGGGGTTAGGCATAACTGGCATGTTTAAGCTCATCCCAGAGGCACATCTAGAACCAAGCACTGGGAAGATGTTTGCCCTAAATCTGCCTTTAGGGTACAATGAACTTACTGTATCTAACACAGACATGTGTCAGGCAACATGGTGCTTTTCTCACATGAGCACCTTTAGAGCTGAACTTTACCAAACACTGCAGGCACCAAGGCAGCCTGTATTGTGACAGTCCTCCTGTGGTACTTTCTTTGTTTGCTCCCTTGCCTGCTTGCTTGTTTTGAAGCAGCCCCAGTCCTTTAGTGCATTCCTCCATTCATGCTTCCAGATATGCCAAGAACTTTGCCTTTCAGTGTCACCATTGCCAGAACACATTCTGTCACTCTCATGAGAGTTTAGAGCCCTTGGCCTACTATAGATATGAATACAGAAGTAAAAAGCATAGCAATTTAAAAATTGTGTGATTTCAGCCTCATCAATTTAACATGAATTACAATAGCAAGGAGGCAAAGATGGCCATCTGCCCACATTAAAACAGTGAATGACAAGAGAAATAAAGGGCACACAGTCGAATTCAGATGTAAGGCTATCTTGTCTGGTTTAAGAGCAAAACTTCCTGAAAGTGGGAGAGTTACTCTGGATACAAACTTTCTACTCAAAGTAGGAACTTTCTACAAGGCAGTTGTTCTACTCCCTGGCTGGAGTGTTTTGAAATAAAAAGGAAAATGCAACAAATACATACATTTATTTCATTCAGTTAAAGACAGAGGTCCAAACCAGACTATCAATAGGGCATCTTCAAGTACATGCTGAATTTCCCTGCAAGTAAATATACACAGAGTCAAAAAAGAAATTTGATGCATGTTCACCTGTTGAATCTCCATCCTTTTTGAAATCACACAATGTAGCTGTTTAATTTTGTAAAAAATATTATTGCACAAAATCTACAAAAAACCCACAAACACTATCAAACACACAATACATTTAAGAGAAAAAAAATGCATGTGTTCCTGTAGACATATTATGCCTGACTGCCATACCTAAGTGTGGGCAAGTGTCAAACAGCAGTCTATTTTTGCTTTCCCTCCATCTTAGTAAGTCCCTTCCTATCAAACGCCTCCTGTTAATCCAAGCTGTGAGTGCTAGGCCTAATTTGGTCCTTCAAACTTTTGACAACTTTTTAGTCTGAATCTACGTGAAAACATGTAGTTACAAGGCACTGTAACAGCTCTGGTAGCACTGCACATCAGTGCTGCCATCACTTCCAGTCAGGAAAATCCCACTACCAACCTAGAACTTAGCCAAACTTTGATTGCAAGGACATTTTTTGTTGTTCAATGTCTGTCTCAGGCGGAATTTTCTAGGAGCATGGCTAAAGAGTTTTTGGGAAAATTAGACTAGGAAAACATATTTTTTGCCCACAAATTGAAAAGTTAATTGAATATGAATGGCTTAGCAGATAGGGAGTGGGTTAAGAAAATATAGGGGGGTACTGAAAGTACTTGGTAAGTCTAGGACAATGTGGAGAAGGAATTTTTGTCAGGGAACCAGGAAAAACAGAAAAAGGAGGCTGAGACATACACATAAAAGATTGGAATGAATAACTTCCATGTGCTGCCTGCAGACTGGTAGTGCCACAGACTGCAAGAGGCAATAAAGGATCCAGTTCATCTAAACACTGCCAGTCTCTGTGCTGTACTTCTGTGTGGCTGTCCAGTAATGTGAGCAGTCACTGTCAGCCAGGGATCTGTCATTTTAACCTTGACCACAGGTATTTTAGGTATATCTATTACAAATTTTGCTGGTTTTTACAGCAATTTTACTCTGCTGTTGCTGCCTGTGTCTCTAAAGACTCTGCTAGCAAACCCCACCATGTACAGTCTTTACACCAGCGCCTCTTTTGGGGAATTTCCAGAAGTATCACAGTCTAGCTAACATTGCTATTTCCACAAAGTTTTGAACCATTGACACCCTTAGGATTTACTCTGATCTTCCACTTGTGGTTTCCCACAAGTGCTACCCTTCCCCTTCAGTCTTTGATTTAGACACAAGCACTGCCTGGCACACCCCAAAGAGTTGTTACAATCCATCATCACAGTATTCTACTGCCTCTTCCCAGACTTTCCCTTTCCTTGCAAGGAGAACATTACCAGCAACAATATCAACATCTAAGAGCTCCCCTAGTGCCTGGTTCAATTTCCTCTGAAACATCTCAAATGCCAGGTAATTCCAAAGACATTCTTATTAAGTGATATCTTCTGACAGATACAAAAAATTCTAAGTGCAGCCCAACTATCTCTGTGCAAGAATCATATTTATGGATTTACAAGAGGAAAAAAAAACCAAAAACAAACAAGCAAACAAAAAAACCACTTCCCTTTTTCCCTTTCAGCCTGGACTGCTCATTAGATACATCTTTTATGAGTACTGACAGTCACTCTTTGTTCACTACTTGCCCCGTGTTAATTGGTCTATTGAAAGAAGGTATACAGTTTTCTGTCCTCTTACAGATACTACTAAAACAAGCTGCTCATTTAGTTATCCTAATAGCTAATCTAAAGATTTAAACTTTATTTGAGAAAGCTGCCCTCACTGTTTTCCTCCAGGTTTTACAAATTTGATAAATATACAAATATACAGCAGTTTCACTGTATGAATTATGTTTTTCACAAACCATCATATTCATACTAGGATACCTGTCAATTTCCACAGGAAGAGCAGAGATACCTCAAGACTCTTAGATCAGGATTCTCATTTGCTTCCTGGTTTTGATTAAGGGAAAACTAAAATAGTCTCTCTCTGCTGTTTTATTCTGTGATTAGGACATTTATCATACTATTTCCACTGATGAACTGCAATGATCATTATTGCTGACCACGGTACAATGTACTCCTCTTTGAGTTTTTGGGCCAGTTAAATATTTCTTCTTTTCCAGTTCTCATTTTTAGATGTACTGCACTCACCTTGTGCAGGCTCAGTTGTAGAATGGTCTTTATCTGGAAACAAAACCTTGCGCATGAGGTTTTGCTGACCTAATTCTTCTGTTTTGTTAATCACAGTCTGTGCTATCACCCTCCTTATCACTATCATATTTCTTATTTCATCACTTAACAATATTCCACACTTCCTAAAGTAAATTGTTTACTCAATAAGCTATTGATAAGCAATTTTGCAAAGCACCAGCAATGTTCAAGCCCTGTGCACTCAGATTTGGTAACATGCTACCTTTCCCCAGAGTACATATATCTTTCTGCACACTCAAAAACCTATTAACTTTCCTCAGTAAATTCCTTGGATACCTGTTCCCATTTCTCAAATGCAAATAACCACTGTGCAGTCATTGCCTATAGGTCCCTGTCTGTTTAAATCATTAAATTCAGCTCTTCACTCACTGCCAGAAAACCACTTATAACTGGTTGAGTCAGGCAATGCTGCATCCCCTCTGATATGGAGCTGTGCACCTTCTTTTACACAACAGGCACTCTATTCTTATACATTAATATTTAATTTATAGGTGGATATAACATATATAAAAATATATATTATATAGAACTCAAGTTTTTATAGGAATTGTGTTCAGTAATAATCTCGGAAAAAAGGCAAGCAATTTATTTTCAGCTGACAAAATCTTTACCATCTTTCACCTAAACTAGCAAAACATAATTCCAAGCTAATTAAAAGTCAGCCACATGCTGGCATGAGCCATGATGGTTATCACTTTTGCCTGAATGTTGAATTATTTGTGACTTGTCTCCATCTGTTGAACTCAACCTCAGCTTTGTATTTTCCCGTACAAATTGCAATTCCTTATTACCAGAAGATTTTCTTCTGGCCCATGGACCATTTGATGCTATCGTGTGCTGGCAGGACCAGCTCAGTCAAAGTGCTCAACTTCAGTGAGGGACAGGTGTGGTGTTTTACTCCGACATCAAATAATTTGGCTGTCAAGGCACATAAAATTAATTCTAAGTGCAGGGGAAGAAATATACTCTCTGAAGTTGAAAAGCTTGCCAAAGGGAAAAGCAGCATTAATAAGGAACTTGTACTGCTCATTTACCGCATACAACTTTCCAATCTGTTTGTCAAAGTTCTGTAACAGCATGTCCAGAGAGAACAGAAAAGGCAGCTGGATGAAGCTGTCAGAAACAATGATCCAATAAAAAATGGTTCTTACCATTTGCCAGTGATGAGCACTAACACAGTCCTTCCCTACCCCCACAAAATCTGTGGGAATGTCCTAAATGAAACTCTCTCCCTTTCTGTCAGCAATTTCCAGAGTTCTCTAACTCATATGTACCCAAAACAACAAAGACCTCTTCCTACAGCAACATCAAGGAAAACAGCAGCTTCCAAAGAGGACAATCATCACCAGCACTTCTCTGTATATCAGGTGATTGGAGATTGGGTTTGAAGCATGAAGTTAGATTTGTTTCCTCAGAATCTTCTACTTTATCTCTAAAGTTATTCCCAGAAAGTTTAGTATGTTTGATCTTCCTGAAGTTATTGGCATAAAACAAAGAGAAAGCAGAGAAAGCATAAATGAAAATTACCGTGCTATTATATAAGCATAAGTGTGGAATTTGGAGCTCACTGGGCTGACAATTTGGACTCTCATTACAATTGCGAAGGAAAAAACTGAATTATTTCACATACATGAAAACCATCACAAACTGATTTAAGAAAAGAAAATTAGCATCTGTATCTTAGCCATATATATATATATATATATATAAACACACATATATATAAAAAATTACAAAACTCTGTAGTGTGCCAGATGGACATTTGAATACACAGGTGGCAGGAACACCAAATCCTAAAAAGGCAAGGGCTTAAACAGGAGGAGGAAAAAAACCACATTTAAATTCCTGTTTCTGACAGTGAAGCTCAGATTTAGCTGAGGTTATGGGAACTGAATAAAGGGGAAGAATTTTTGGAACAGCAAGGACATGGAAATTGGTGTATAATGAAAAGAAGAGTGAGAGAAAGAAATAAAATATGGCAGTGTATCTAGAGTCTTTTTCCTCCCAAAATTAAGTAGAGGCAGAAAGGCTACAATGGGACAATTCCAAAATTATATATAAAATATAAAAAGTAAAGGAGAGACACAACCAGGTAAAATTATTCAAGAAAAATAAAAACTTTATTAAAAGGAACCGTGACTGATTACAGCTTATAGTTTGAACAAAGTTGCTTGATTCCATAAGCACAGCTTGCACTTAAGCTGGGTATGTTCATCATTTTGTGTATATCTCCAACCTTCTGTTTTGAATATTTTTACCATTAATTTGACCTGTAAGATTGTTCAGAGGATAGTTTAAAAAGTAAAGAGAATGGATTTTTCCACTTTGAGGTGAAGCAAAATAGATGCAGGAATTATGCAGCTAACACTGCACTAACTAACACTGCACTGCACTAACACTAAACATATTTTCATTCACTTAACTATAAGGTTTTTATTGACAGCATTAAAGTATTCCAGAGTGAAAATTATTACCCACATGTCAAATAACTATTATTTTAGATCTTACTCGGAAAAGTATCATATCAACCTCTGGGGAAACAGAATAATTAGCCAAGTTGACATCAAACTTATTTCCAAAAATATTAAGAAGCAGGTCAAAAATAAGCCCTTTATTTCTCTTTTGGAGAGGAAAAGAAAATAAACATCTCACCTGTTAACAGATCCACCTGAAAATGGCCTGAAACTAGACAGCTTTACGCTTCAAAGTTATTCACACTTCACAAATATAATTTTACCCCACCAAGAAGTAAAGAGAGAAACAACAGTTCTACTTTGTTATAGACTTTTATATCAAGATATTTACTGACATCCCATCTCTGTCAAATCTGATTATAAACCAGGGATCAACAAGCAGGAGATTAAAGGCTCATCTGAGAAGCTGGAAAATATGAAATTCATGGAAACTGTCCAGATTGTTTCTGTTTCACAGGAACAACCATCCAGATGGAGGGACTATCGCAATACTGGAATTACAGACATGAGTACTCTCAGTCTCTCTCTGCCTTTGAAATGTAAATGAAAACTGCTGGAATTGTTGGACAAATATAGATATAGATATAGATATAGATACAGATATAGATAGATCAATCAAGCAATCGATCGATCTAGGGTAACCCTTCTCACATTAACCAGCTTTGTGGAGCACAGGATCAACATTGTACTAAATGGATTCTTGCTGATCCCTAGGCTTTCTCTACTCTTATTGGAGTTTTTTTTTTCTCCATAGGCACTATATGCATTCAATTTGTGTTCTGTGAGAAAAGGAAGTGGTTATGGTTATGTGGTCTGGTCCACAGGTACTTAAACTGCTACATGAGCACCAAAGTCATTTGAGTGTTTGTCAAACTGCAGCTGCTTTTGGTAAGTCATATCCCAAAGGAAAGAACTGGCCAGACACAAAAGACAAGAAAGAAAAGTTTATGTACATAATCTCTAAGGGATGGATGGCTGAAGGGTTAAAGAGTAAGACTTTATTACTCAACAAGAAAAAAGAGTGTTTACAGTTCTCAATACCATCCAAATAAATAAATAAATAAATAAATAAATAAATAAATAAATAAATAAAAATTGCAGCCCACTCTTCCAGATGCCACAGTGAGATTTGCATTTCCCAGTTACTTTCTACTGATTTCACAGTCCAGCACCCAGCTATGATGATGCAAGATGAAAATGGACATCCTTCAACTGCCTGATGCTCTCTGAGACCGTGGTATTCCTGAGAAGGTATAAATCTATTACAGAACAGAAAGACATCTCAACCCCTATAAGCAAACAAAGTGATATGTTTGAACTCTCCCCTTCCACGAACAACACGTCAGAGAGGAGGCAGACCCACACAGAGGCACTCTATACAGTGCCTAATTCTAATTTGGGGGCTACGTGGGCCCAAATCCGTGCCTGTTCCTTCGTGCACAAGAGCAGGTGCAAGTACAGTCAGGGCACTGTCTCTTACAGCAAGCAGAGTCTCTCCCAGAAATGTACTGGGTGTAGGAGTAGTGGATCATCAGGACAGAGCAAGTCTAATTTCATTCTCTGTGAACTGCAAATGCAATTTCTTTTGCTGCATCCTGGGAAAAGTACAGCAGCAAAACTATCCTCCCACGGTGGATTTAGTAAAGTGATTTTTTAAAAATGAATGGAATGAGAGAAAAAGAAACCTCATGAAGATATAAAACTCCATTACTTGTATATATTTTCAATGATACTGCCTAAAATGGAAGTTCTACTCTGACATCTTAAAAGAATTTATTTTCTTTCAGCCATCAGTAAAAATTTACAAAAAAAAAAAAGTTCCGGGGGGTGGGTGGAATATTGCTACACATAAAGCCAAAATAATCACTTTCCCTGTTCTCCCCATCCTCCCACATTTTCCTTTATGGGTTACTCTGCTTTTACTGCCTACATTCTTCACCTGAAGTCAAACCCTCTGTTTATGGCATCACAGTGGTTGCTGTGGAGGCTATTACAATGTACAAAGCCAAAAGTGATCAGTTCAAGTTTGGACTGAGCAGTAGTATCTCATGAAATGTTTCTGAAGGAGCAGGAGATATTAAACATAAAGAGAAAAAAAAAACACAACAGAGAACATATATTGAAAACAAATTAATTAACTTCTTAAATGACTGTTTGCCATCAACTTTAATTATCACAACTGTTTTCAGATATATTACTCCAGTGGCTGCAAAGACTAAGTGCTAAACTCTACATATGGAAGCAAGCACACAACAGGAGCAGGCAGCACTGACACAGATGGCAGCAGAGCTCCCAGCCACGCTGCTCAGTAGTGCCTGCTGTGACTGCTGTCGTCTTCTGCAGCAAAAAACACACCAACCACCAAGTGTGGTAAACACAGGCATGCACTGCTGCTCTGACAAGGAGAGCTCTCCAAGGCCCTTCACTCCGCACGTCTTCCTGTGCCAGATGCAAGGTTCCGTAAGCTATGACCAGAGAACGCACATTCCTGAAAAACCTGTTAGTTCATCGCAATTCCTTCCACTGTATGGCTTCACACACCCTTTCTCAAGCACAGGCACATTTTAAGAAACAACTGCTGAAGTACAAATGCTACCTCTCAAGTAACAAGTAAAATATTAGAAATGGGAGAAATCCATCTTGGGATCTGCATCACGAAGTCAGCCACTGCCAAATTTTCACAACTTTGGCAGCCGATAGAGTTCTTGTTTTTCCACTGCATTAAGAAAATCATAAATGACTTCTATTTACTGAACTAGTTTCTCAATCTTTTTTTTCCCTTAGCTTTGACACCTGAAGTATTACCACGAGTGTAGGCTTCAAGGAAAACCATTGATCAAAGATTTCTGAATCATATCTGTACTGAGAGAAGTTCTTACCCATCTGCTTGTTAAAAACAAAACCTGCAAAGAGCAGGGGAACAAAGATAAAATCAGATGTCAGATTTAAAGAAAACAAAACAAAAAACAAACACTTGAGGACAAGACAAGGAAAAGAAAAATTTCGAAAATAAGACTTTAATGGCCACAGAGCTCAATGAAAGGTCTTATTAAAATATTATTAAGCAAAGAAAGTGAGTCTCTAAACAATCTTTTAACATGGGTGCCTTGAGACTGCTGGTGGACCAATGTATCTTATTACATGACCGCAGAAGCATTAACAAATTAGTTATACCAAATAGCTGAATTAATTAGGATATGTGAGACAATGGCAGTTAATACCAGAAGTTATAATGTGCTTTGTAAAGAAAAACAGCACTCTTTTATATCAGGAAAACAAACTACCAGCAAGGTCGTACTACCACATGCAGGGTATGGAGATTTCTTACATAGGAATATTGATAGAAAATTGTGACATTGACTTGTAGGCTTGTACACAAGAAGATAGCAGGACATAAAGATGCAGTGGAGCTGCTGGTTCTTTGTCAAATTCCTTAAGCCAGACACAGGGGACATCCAGAGAAATCCACTCACCCTGTGGGCAGTATGTCAAGTGGAACATCAGAACAAGTAGGCTCATTACTGTCCCAAAGCTGGGACCTTGTGGGGGATCATAAAAAGCCCAAATCAAAACAAACAAACCAACCCAAGCAGAACAAAACAAAAAAAAACCACACACCCCCCACACAACCCTTCTTCCCTCCTCCCCCACAAAAAACCAAAAACAGTACAGAATTGTCTTTCAGACTCTTTCCATAATGACCAGAGACTTTTGTGCTAAAATGACACTGGAACACTTCAGTTACTCAGGTTGCCAAGACCCTTATTGTCACAAACTCTTACCCTCACTTCTGATTTATGCATATAGTTGAAGAGCCAGACAGCTGGCATACTCCTCTGTATTTGTCAAAAAGTTAACTAAGATTCTAGGTGAACTCAGATAAGGGGTTGCAAGCCTAGGAATAGTTAGAATTCTTTTTATTCAGAACACTGTGGATTTAGTACATGATTAGCTTTCCACAGTATCTTTTCTGGAACATCCTAAAATAAGCCAGCTTTCATTATCTTTGGCAAGTAGTACTTCAGATCATCAGTGGAATCACTTCAGCACCACTTACTCTTGGACTTATTTCTAGGAAGATGCCCATTACCTAGAACTCCCACTTTTCCAAAATTATCAGGCCCTCTGTGGCTTTTTGATGTGAAAAAGTTACCAGTTTGTTCACTCCTTCCTTGGATGTCTTCAAGATTGGATGGAAGAAAGCCCTGAGCAACCTGTTCTGATCCCACAGCTGACATAAAGCAGGAAACTGGACTAGAGATGTTGCTTAGGATCCTTCCAACCTGAATCATTCCATGTATTCCTCAGGTTTCCACTACATATGCTGAATACAATCAGAAGAACTCATTGGATCTCAATATTTTTACTAGATCTAAAAAAACAAACAAACTCCCACCACCACTGAACAGTCATATACGATTGTCAAAATACATCAATAAATAATTTTGCCACTTTCCTCTTTTTATGCTAAGAAAATCATAAAACAGAGTTTGAGTTTGCAGAATTTAAAAGCCTTGGGCTAAACATGTCCGTCTGCCATCAAACTGGCATCATGTTGGTGCAGGAATAAGAGGGGAAAATAAGCTAGTCAAGGACACAGCTTCAGCTTAACCCTCCCTGCAATGGAACAACTGCTGCTAAGAACTCTGAAAAACTCTCAGGTGTCACTTAATCATCTCTTCTGTGAGATCATTTGTGCTCACTCCCTGGAACAAAGAGAACAAGCCAAAACAGAAGAATTCAGAAACCCTGAAAAATCCGCTCCCTGATCTGGTGCGTACAGCAAGCAGCTACAGCCCACAAGATCAAACCCTTCCAAGATCAGAATCTCACTCCAGTCACTGCAGTTTCTGTAAGGTGATCCTTTTCCCACCTTTACTTGTAATATAGTCCTCTCCCAAAAATTAAAGTAACTGAGCTGGGACTAGCTTTTCAGCCAGGACATTAGGAACATGAAGGCTACACACGCAAACAAAAAACCCCAGCAACATACGCTCCTGTTCTAACCAGTTTTTACCACTTCTCAGTGCAAAGTAACAAGAAATCCTCCACAACTGCACAATGAATAAAAACAGTGGTGAATTCTTTTTTTGCTTCATTAGAACTTGCCTTTGTAGGCCAAACGCTCGAAGCGATTTAGGCTGCACCCAGCAGTACCATTAACACAAACAACTGACCATCCCTCAGGCAACTTCAGTGTTAACTGAAATCAATGCCTGCACTGGCAGCAGTCCTGCCATAGGGAATATACACAACTCCAACGTCATCGGGACTGCAAAAGGCCGTGTTTCCCTAAAACATATATTGTGATCTAAAAAAACCCACTTTCTTCCATTTTTAAAATGGATTTACAGGCTTTAATATATCTTGGAAATACAAGTAGCTAGAAAGTCAAAAAAATCACACCTCTAAGTGAAATAAAAATTGAATATTGTGTTCCCATTCCCTCTAATTCAGGTGTGAACATTGTGAACTTGATTATGAAGATGTCTTATATTTTAAGATGATGCAGAAGTCTTGAAACCTTCTGACCATCCCAGAATGCAGCATCTCATCTGTTTTGCAGTCCTGCTGATAGAAATGTAACGCAGGGGTCCCTGGATCTCTCTGTGTATAGCTTCTCATTACTGAACCTCCTCTCACTTACCTCTTAAAAAACTTTACTCACACCCACTTCTTGTCTAGCAGCAACCATGACCTCCCACATGAAACCACAGTGACTATCAGCCAAAGAGATGAAACTGATGAGGACATCTGGTTACACTACACGAATTTACTCAATCCAACTTCTGGAGAAGGAGTATCTCTTCTCAACCTCCCATTCCTCCCCCTCACTACAAATGCCAGCAGTTTAGACAGCTCTGTAGTTTCAGAGCTTCAGAGCAGCAAGTATTGAACAAAATACTGGAATGGTTTGTACAGCAAAGCGCAATGCAGTCACTGACAATAACAACTCTTTTTTCTTGTTTTTTTTTCCACAGGTTCTTGGGTTCAGTATCACAAACTAACAGTTCTACTTTAATCTGCCTACAGTAGAAGGTTCTACCCACCAATTCTTACTCCTTGTTTCTATTTTTTGATGCTGTCCACAGGAATGTTGCATCAACAACTCAATGAAAATTGGCCATAGAGAGCACACAAAAAACATTCTTAGATATCACAATGCACAAGACAAGACCACAAAGACTTCTTAAAAGAACTACTACACAGTTAAGGCAAATGCTATTTAATGAGTCAAGGAACTGCCAGTGTAATGCCTTTTTAATAAAAGGGCATTTATTTTCAAAACGTTGCCTAAATAGCAACCAGAGTGCTATCTCCAAGCCCACTCACAAGACAAGAGGTACAAGTTTGCATTTGCTGGCACAGCCTCCCTGCCCTGCAGCCCCTTACTTTGCACCATGTCACTTCTCTAAATTATTCACAGAATGCCATTATAGTTTTGTTTCACTTGCTATTTAATGCTTTAATATTTTAATCAGCACCAATTTAAAATCCATCAACAAAACAGAATGTATCGAAATGAACCTACAATAACAATATACTCCTTGTTCAACTGTTACAGGGAATATTGCATCCTCTACACAATGTCATATGCACGAAGACAGAAAATGAAAATGCTGCCTTACAGTTTCATGAGAAAGACAAGCTAAATCTTTAGAGGGTAAAGACATTCCAGGTCTGGGGATGGCTTATGCTTCTACTGCTCAGAACAGCACTGGGAATAGCCCAAATTCATATGGGAAAGCAGTCAGGAGCTGCCACAGTTCCAATCAATTATTAAGGCCACATGACAAAACAAATTCAGTGCATAAACAGACATTCCAACTGTAGTTAATGGACAAGATGATTCATTGTTTTAACATGGCAAGGCTAAATGGAAAGACAAAGGCAGAGATGTTAAACTGAATACTAGGACTGGAAACTTGCAGAAGCAAGTATAAAATGCCCCGGAGCCAGGGTTACTCAAAATATAAAATATTTGAGAATGTACTGTAATGAGATATTTTCTATAGTTCTGTCAGAGTAATCATTTCACCTAGCTTCAGAATTTTCAACCACAAAAGCCAAATTATCAGGAAAGTGATTCTTTTTTTTTCCTTTCAGGTCACACCTTGTACTTCCCAGCAAAGTAACTTGAGACTCTGTCTGACTAAAACTACCCAAATATTCCATTAAAAAAAAAAGTCAGAAAAATATATCTGGTTATGAAATGGATGGGAAGTCTTTGGTTTCTTAACTACATTTCTGTGCCAAAATTAGATTTAAATAAATATCATAAAACTGTATTTGGAGTCTGCTTCTAAGATCTAGATGGTGTTTTTTTTCATTCCATCATAAATTAAAATTTAGAATAATCTGTGGATTTTTAGCTCTGATTACTTATCTCTAATTGAGGAAGTTATAATGCTAGGTTTTATCAGTATCATCAATATTCTCTTCTATGAATTGCACATCCACTAGGGTATTACCTTTTTTACAGGGAATTAATCTGAAAAACAAAACAAAAGAAACAAACAAATATTTTTTTACAAACAAAAAACCAGAAACAACCACAGAAAGAGGTAACAGCTAGCTAGCACTTACATCAAAGGAAAAAAAGAAAGACTAATCAAGTTAAAATATGTTTGGCAAACCAACCCGTCTTGTTCTCCAGGCCAAAACCCTTAACTATCCATTTGTCTGGAAAGCCATGCCTTCAGAGCAAGGTCTGCATTACACAGTAAACACACTGCCTTACTAATGAGACCCCGAAAGTGGCTGAGGCATCAAAGTGTCAGCAGATGTAAACAGAAATAACATCAATGTTCACACCTTCTGAAGATATAGGCTAGGAAAATGTTTCAATACTTAAAATCTGCAAATTATTCCATCTGATTACAGAAAAGATGTTTACTTGCTTCAAGAAGAAAACTTCTATTCTGTTACATTAAGCATATATGTGTATATATATACAAAACCTGCATTAATTTCAGACATTTACTTCCACAAATGCTACAATAAGGCACATGTAAAAAGTGAGGTGAGAGAACTACGCCTCAAGCAAAACAGAAGGTTTGGTTATGACTACCTCAGTACGACCAACAACATTATTTCCCAGGAGACAGAGAAGGAAGAAAGCAAAAAGCCAACAGAAAATACTGAAGCACATACTTGAATATTTCAAGAAGAAATGTACGAAGTTGAGAACATTTGAAAGTGGAAAGCTCAAGAACAATTTCATTTCCTTACTGTTAACAGTGGAATTAGTCCAGTCCAGGAGCAACCTGGATGTTTGCACACAGACATACAACTAAGCTTCTTCAAGAGGAGAACAATGAAGAGGTTTGTAGGGGTTTTTTTCCCTCTCTCTCCATTTTCCCAGCAGTTCAACGCAGTGAATTCCCACCATGTCTCTGCAGCAATCATATGTTGACTTCTACCCTTCCCACACTACAACCTTTCCATTACACCAAACAGACATGGCAACAACAGTTTTTGTCTTATTCTGTGACAACTCTAGTCTGCACTCTAGGTGCAGACTAAAATTAGTCAGCAGATCCAGGTGAAAAAGAGGTCTGTGTTATTAGAGCTCATATTCATTTATCCAGTCCACCTGGGTATAACTGAACATATTGGCATAAAACCAACTAATTTCATTGTGCTGACTGAAGCACAGAGGACTTCCACTTGCCAGTCTAAATATGGCACATTTTGTGAGTTCTTTAAAGAAAAAATCAAATAAATTGAAAATAATTGTTTTCTGTCCAAAACTTCCCCTATGTAGACACACACACTCCTCTACATACATCCAGCACTATTTACTTGTGCTGTTTTTTCCTTATAAGTGTTTTATACTAACTTTCACATAGCTTTAAAAAGAATATGAAACATTGCTTTCTCTCCAGAAGTTATTTCTGGTGGTAGCATTTAATTTAAAACTTATTTCTGTTTCACAATTTTTAGTCACAATCTTTCTGTATCTACTCCTCAAGAGAGAAGGTTTTCTTATACACACATTTCAAAGTTTTCTTAAGCAAGACACTAAAATATTACTTTATTTACGTATTTTTCATCATGTTACTTCTTAACATCTTCTGCCTAAAGAGAATCTGTAATGGAATTCTGGCTATAGGTGTCAGTTTTCAAGGTCTTTGGAGATTTTACAGGTTAAGTTGCCAATGACAACCCAAGATTAAATCATTTAAAAACAGGCTTTTTATGAGACTGCAAATATTCATCATCTCAACAGGATCTCAAACTTTTTGCTAGACTCTTGACCAGACTTCATTTACTGTATAGATCACAATGAGTGGAAATTCTAGCTCTGCTTTATATTGCTTCACACAGTATGAAACCACAAAACCTGTAAAACAAGAGCTTTTACACATGAGATCACAGGGAAAGATTCATATTTGTATTTTTAAATGTCAGAAAAGTATAAAAAAGTCCCCATAATTCCTCATGTAAAAGGTGAGAAGAATGTCAAAGCTGGAAAATATTTGTAACTTGACTCAGTTAAATGGCAGGTTTGCTCAGCTGCAAGTAAATATGCACCCTGCCAATTTAGACCCTTAAGTGATGCCCAAATAAACATATCATAATCCAAACATACAGAGAAATACTGTGCATGGTCTTCAGATGGTGTCAATCATAACGGTGCTGTTGAGATCCACAGAGCCAAGACACTTTTTCCCAAGGCTGGATGGTGGCCCATTGAAATGGTTTTGTAGCAAAAACAGAGATTAGGAAGAAATATTACTTCCCAAATTTGGAAGTATTTCATACAGCTCTCCTGTGAACAGCTCCCACCTCACTTTGATAACTGAATGCATGCAGGTATAAATGAGTCCAATCTCAAACCTGTCAGTCTGTTTGCTAGTTAAAAATTGTTGGTAGTTCACATGCTACAATTTTACTTTTAGGTGTATCTTACTTATAACCCTCTAATGCTTTAGTTTAAACGTTTTCAGTAAATTCTCTGTTCCTGCATGATAAATTGATCAATACTGCTTACAAAAGCTGAAATTTACGTGAAAGTCTATTATTTGGAAAGAGAGTGTTTTTATAACTTTGACAATTTTGTAAGCACACTAAATCAATTTCACTTCTTTGGTTTTCACTCCAAATATTTCCCTACAGCACACAATCAGTTTTAGGGACATGCAAATTACTCTGATGTCATTTTTACCTTACATTTGTAGCTGTCAAATGTTAGCAAATGATCTGGTAACTAAGTCCAGTTCACTCTGCAAAGGCAATATAATAGAGTGCTTATTTCCAAATTACAGTTGAAATCTAATTGGGATGCAAAGTGCACGGGCTTCAGTGTAATTCAGTGTTCTGAGTTGTGGCAGCAATTACTTAAATGTGAATTCAGTGTCATATGATACTTTAGAAAACATTTATAAGAAGTGATCCTGATAGACTGAAGCATACCACACCTTTTTTCTTAAGGTAAATTAGAACCAAGTTATTTTAACTAATTTAGTGTAGAGCTATTACGATAACATATTAATCACAGCAGCGTATGCAGGATTATTAACTTTGCCACAATTGCACAGCTGAATCAGCCAAATGTTTTCAGTTTGGCCCGACACCTTACACTACAAAGTCTGCAGATTCAATTCTGGCTCTTCTTAGGTCAGTGGCAAAATTCCCACTGAATTCCCTGCATCCAGAATTTTGGTCTATGTGCCTAGCTACTGTGTAATACCCACATATAACAGATATACAACTTAAAGGAATCCCATCAACATGTGAGTCCCTACTACCAGCATCACACTCAGAATTAACAGGATAAATATTTACAATTATTTTAAACAACCACTTTTCTTCTCTACATTGATAACACTTTTTTTCCCCCAGAAAATTTATTTTAGAGAGTTTTTAACACCCACTGACAAAATCTTTGCTCCAACTTTTAGTCTGCTTCCTCTTTTGGCTTGTGAAAGGAGCACAAAGAAGCAAAATGGAAAAGGAGACCTTGCTGCAAAAGCACTCCAGCACAGAAATATTCAGGTGACAGTCAATGGAAGAAACACTGAGCTTTTATTTCAGACCTGCATTTGAGCATATTACTTTCTTTGCAAGCATCTTCTCAAAACACCAACACCTGAGATGCCAGACTCCCCGTCATTCCTAAGATCTTTGTCATCTAGATTACTGAATGATCAGCCTCGGGACTAGTAAAGAGTACAAATTACTCCTTCAACTAAATTAGATTCTCAGGAAAACCAAGAAGTTACTTTGGGGACTAACATAAACAATGACAAACAAACGCAAATTGACGCAGAACCCGGGCGCAACTTAAGCTGCTACCTTACCCTTGAAGGATTAGGTCAGAGACTTCTGCAAACCCACTTACCCGAATAGAGGATTTAAAACCCAAGGGGGAACACACAGCTAGGACAAATTCTAGTGAGATTTCCAGACATTGCAACCAGATCGACAAACACCTGGGTTTGTTCCTCAGAGCAGTGAACAGCGACAGCCGAGCAGTACAGTGAGGAAACCGCACATGACAGATTTGGCTCTGGGTAAACCGCATTCAGTGCTCAGCACACAAGGGTCATGAACCTCAACACTTGTTTTCAACAGCTCGTGGAACACCACTCCGTTCTATGTCTTCAAAGTCAGGCTATGAATTTGGGAGAACTGTCTGTGTGCTGTTCAGCCTTCAAAGAGAGCATCTGTCTCCCCGAACAAGTAAGGGAGGAGGAGACAAGCGCACACAGGGCAATATTTTCAACACTGCTTTCCGGGCATTAAGATCGTGAAAGCCAAAAGAGGTTTCGGAGACTCTTCTCAGGTTCACTGGCGTTTGCCAGATTGCAAATGCCTTCTGCAAAAATAATCAAAGAAGCCGCTATCAAAGCAGGATGCCAAAACGCGCGCGAACACCGTTCCTCTCCTTTCGCCTCGGCAAATGAAAGACATAAGGCGCAGCTCGGCGGAATTTGGGAGCAGGGAGCTCCTCTCCCTCCGCACCCGCTGGACGAGAAAGAAGAAGAGGATGCCCCTGCTCCAGCGGAGCCACTAGAACAAGTGGCAGGCAAGTTGGCCCGAGGCTGCCCCGCGCGGACCTCGGCGCTCCCGTCCCACCCCGGCGGCCGCCCCCTTACCGTGCCGGGGCTGGGGCTTGGCGCCCGGCGGCTTCTCCTTCCTGCCGCCCGCCGCGCTCCGCATCCNTCGTACCGGAGGGAGGGAGAGCTTCGGAGGCGGCGGTGATGGGCTCCCGGAATCGGAAGGATTCCGCGCTTGGGAAATGACAGCCCTCGGCACAAACCTCCTCCTGCCCGCCGGCAAGTCCTCCTACAGCACCTTCCCTGAAAAACATGTGTACGTTACCTCCTGCCATCAAAATCATTGGTTGTGCACACTCCTGACTCCATACCGATGAGTAACTCAACCTGAGATTCCCACTTCCCACAAGACCATGTGTGGTGAGACAACAGCCTGCCTCCCTCCCTCCCCTCCGCGGAGCATCCTCTTCTTCCTCGCTAGAGTCCCGGGGACGTCTCCGGCCATCGAGTTCCTCTGGCGAGGGGCCGCTAAAAATTCTGTAGAATGATTATTGTGTGCAAGAAACATAACACGCATAACTTCTGTTTGCAATCTTAGTAATAAATCCACTTGCATATCAAATTATAGTGGTCACTGCAGCAGCTCTGAAAAGTTTCCCGTGTTTGATTATATATATATATATGGTCAGCACTTCCACAAAATGTATCCTTATTTCTATATGGACGCTGAAGTGCAGACAAAATGTGTGCAGAATTTGCACTGATTGAAAGAGGAGGAGGGGGAGACGAGAATGTGCCTTCTTCATGTGCCACTATATTCCATCTCGGTTTCCTTGACTTCAAGAAACTTGTGGAGAAAGATAATTAGGATTTGTTATCATAACTTTAAAACTTAATTATATGGAAACTAACTCAGATCCAGGTTGTGATTTTTTAATTAATATTTCATACTGAAAGGCTCTTCAGCTTTGACACTCAAAGAGCCAAGGTGTGAAGGAGCCCTGGCTGGTCCACAGCAGCACTGTTTTGTCCTTCAGTTAAAAATGACCCTCCTTCTCCTCCAAACCAGTCTCCACCAACAGCCCCAGTGAAGCTCTCACCCATCCCAAGCCCTGAGGTCCCCCAGCAGAGCCGCTGTGCCTCACCTGTGGGTTGTGGCTCGCAGGAGCGAGTCGGGAGTGTCCAAGCTGCCGGAGCTGTCGGTGTTCCAGCACGCTGCATCGGGGGTGTTTTTCATTAGCGCTGAGAATGATTCATGTGAGCAAGGATCACTGACCTTGACCTCACATGCACAGATACACCCTGTGGTGATGAATGTAATAGAATAAACAGCCAGATACGAGTGCTTATTCCCTCTTGCAGTGTTGTTCTTGCCCAACTCCATTGCTCTAGAATACAAATAATGACTCATTTGCTTACCCTCATAACATCACATTTAGAAACCTGCTATTCATCTCCGCTTGAAGGGTCTTGAATAAATATACTCCCAAAATGGCTGATTTAAATCACATATATTTTTATCACTTGACACTGTTTCTGTTGTTATTGATAAAGACTACACAAGTGGGTGTGTGGTGTATCATGTCACTGCTGAGGAAGTTTTTTATAGTGAATGGTCTTTTGTTAAATCTACTTTTATAAGAGTATTTACACAGGGGAGAAGAAAAAAGAAAAACAAAAGAAAATACATCTGGGGATCTAGATTCTTTTGCTAAGAATAAGAAAGCCCTACAGCAATTATTTGGAGTGCAAATGAAAAATAGAGTATAAAAGTGTTTTGTAGAGAGCAATATTTTTAAATTATGTAAAAGTATAGTCCATATAAAACAAAGTATCAGTGAGGAGCAAAAGTCTGCAGTTGTTGTATACAGATTTAATATTCCAGAACAGCCTAAAAAATGGGGGTGGGGGGAAAGGAAAAATAAAAATAAGATTTGTACCAACCTTACACACTTAATTTGTCACCGTGAAAAGAGGTAACTTTGCAGAAATTTCCGCAGCTGAAAAACATATTTGCAACCCCTCCTTGAAAGACTGATTTTTCTATTATCAACATTAAATATTTTCTTT
>VXBR01005089.1:3220581-3250790 GCA_013400215.1 Cisticola juncidis
TTTTTTTTGGTAAGAGAGAAAGAGACAGGAGTCTTCTTAAATATTATTGTTCAGTGTACCCTGTAATTTGACAGATCATCACACTTCATCATTTGCCAACAAAAGGTGGAATTGATAATATGAGAAGCCTCTTGAAAAGAAAAGGTGCAGATATAAAAAAAGAGATAATACTGAAGAGCTACCTCTGTGTCTCATACTGTCATTTCTTTGCCATGGTATCATAGGGTTCAAGCTAATTTTTGCTTAGTCTTGTTTATGTTTCCTGCTCATTTAGCATTGGAGATGTACAACTGTTTTCATGTATTAACTTTGTTCTGTTTTACCACTGGCAAATGAGTATTTGGGTGTCACATCTCTCTGTTTAGCATGTTCTTTGCACATAAGCACAAAACAGACTGGTGGTTTGAATACGTGTTCTAAATTTTGCTTTTGCTGAACAGACTTATTCAGACCTTCACAAATAGGAGCACTGCCATACTTGCTTTTTGCTTAGGCATCTGTTGTTTTACCTAAGAATGTTATGGAAGCATTTCCAATAGTACCAGTTCCCAGTGCTGAAATTATTATATTTGCTTCCTTTGGAAAGGGAAATACACAATACATGCTGTCTTGTCAGACTCTCTGAGAATATAACCTCTACTTGGGAAGGCTTCAGCTCAGACCAAGGTACCAATTCACCTCTAATCCAGAAGCCTTGGACTCTTCTGTCCCTTCCCACCTTCCAGTCCAATACTTGGTGCCAACATCTTCATGATTTACCATTAGCATGAATTTTCTCTTAGTGTTCTTTTTATTCTGATGACATCTGCTTCTCCTAACCTAGTCATATTGAGAAAAGCTAGTTGGATAGAAAAGCAGCTCACAAAATTACACTGATTCCTTGCAGACCAGCACTTGACATTCCACATGGGAATCTGTGCCCCTGTAGAAGATGCCTCAAGGTCACAAAGCATTACAAGAGATTTTGTGCAAACCAGACAAAAGCTGAATGATGAGCAGCACATCTTTTGCTTTTTGTTTGTTTATTTTTTATTTTCTTTACTGCGCTAGCTTACCTGTCTGCAGCTGCCCTACTCTGATTTGTGCAGGTGCAGAGCTGCAGCAAAGCAGCTGAACTGGCACTTATCCCCCAGCTTGCTCTTTCACAGCAACCTCAGCTGTTTTCATGCATTGTTTTGGGTCATCCGTATGCTCCTCCTGTGCTTCCTGGAGCTGGAGGAATTGGAAACACAGCAGGGTGTCTTTGGTTTCAGCCACAACACAAGGCACAGAGCAGGAGTTAGGCTGTGGTGGCTCTTGCCTTGACAATAGCAGTGTCCACTCCTACCACAGCTTTATAATCTTCTGTATAATCTGAGTCATTTATTCCACGTGCCAGGGGCAGCTATGCACACACAAGTCCAGCAAGGATGCTTGCCTGCACAGAGGGTAGCAGGGATCCCCACCAGCCCAAAACCAGGAGACTGCTGCTGGCCAGAGCTGTTTGAGGCAGACTTCAAGGCTAATCTTAAACAAGTCATATTTTTGTGCTCATAATTATTTCACAAACCTCGGGGTAGGTTTAAAGGGCTACCTAAAATAATAAAAGAACATGCAATGATGACAGATCTTAGTACCAGAAGTTTGACAAAAAAAAGACAGCCACTATAATCACGTTCACTGAATCAGAAATAGTGATTTATCCTCATATCTACAAAGTAGAATTTTTAGGTTGCATATTCAAAACTTAAAGTACACTTGAAGTCCCAGAATCTTTAAGTTTAATATTATTTCTCCTACACCTAGAAACTAGGGAAAAAATAGATAACTGAAACAACGTCACACTGCAAAGCAACACTTTTGTTCCCTATGCCCTTGCCTGTGCTTCTTTTTATGCATCTCTGTTCCTTCAGCTATTACTCCTAACACCAGAAAAGTTGTTTCCCAGCAAGTGGAAGTGAAGGGATACATTTCCAAGGGGTACTGCAGAAGATACGATTCATAAACTGTGCCTACACGTTTCATGCTGCATAGACTTTGATCCAGTTGACTGCAAAAAGCAATCAAGGATCTGCCCAAAAAATCGGGGGTGCTGGACAGATGCACCAAGCAGATAAATATGGAAATTTAGAAAGCCCACAGGATACAGCTTTAACCTTAGAGCATTTAAGCTACTATTCTAGAAGCTTAAATTTTAAATGATCCTATTACATATTGAACGTCCTGCCAAAAGTCCGTTTTTTCCAAACTTTTATACAAATCTGATCAGAGATACTTACTTGAATCATAGGCCAGTCTCTGAAAGTCCTGTTGTTGCAGGACAGACTTGTCTGCATGTTTTTGTGTCTTTTCATCCAATATACAGAAAAACTACAAGATTTGTAATCTCAAGTTCATTTATCCCAGTACTGATGCATGAAATATTTCAATATTTCACTACGTAACATAGAGCAGGCTGGCGAAACTGCATATACAAATACATCACCAATACAACAAGAAAACATTTAGAGATAAAAGTATGTATTTCCAGTTATTGCAACTTAGTAGCTCACAAATAAACTGTGAGATTTCTGAATGAAATAAAAGTTGTAAAAGTAAAAAGTATAAAGAAAAACTGAATATTTACTGCTTTTTCAGGTCAGCCATATTTCAGTGACTGAAAAATAAAGCTTATGTAAAAGAAATTTCTGCTTTCAAAGCCATGGAATTATTGCAGGGCTGCCTCTTGATCCCTCACATTAGCTAATGAAACAGAAATGCTGCTAAAGAGCTGGAGCAAAAGACAGATAATATTTAGGATGTACAAGAGGCAAGATCCCAAGAGGACACACTGCTTTCAGGTATTTACTAGAGCTTCTCCTCTGGATACCCTGAGGAATAGGATTTTAAATAAATATACTGCAAAGTTATGCCCAGGGATCTTTGAGAGAAGAATTAGAAGGTCAGTCATAAAAGGCTAAATTCAGTTTTTAATTACCACAGAATTTAAGAAAGAAACAGCTATGCTGAAATATTTTAAAAAGATCTTCCTCTCTATTTCTTTCCAAACTGAAACTGAATTCAGTTGAATATTACAGAATATCACAATAGAATCATCTGAACTAAGGATTTAGTCCTTACAGTTGTGAGCAGAAATGGACATCTCATATCCTAACTAGAATAAAACATTGGTCCTGCAGTGGGAACTTGCCCCAAAGAAAGAAAGACAAAAAAACAAAAGGCAAGCTCTTTTTCACCTGTCTCCTTCTTAAAGGTTCAGTGAGTCAGACACAGCTTTAGTTTCTATTTGCAGCTCTGTAGGAAACTGCAGAAAACCTGCTGCCAGGGGCTGCAGGAGGAACATGCTGAATGAAGCATTACCTCTCCTGGCTGTGCATCTCCCTGCCAACAGCCACAATATCTGTAGTGTCCCTCCAGCATATGGCAGGTTGCAGGAAACCTCATCCAGGTTTTATGGTACTAGCAGCTGTGAATAGTTTGTTTGTTCTTTGTTTCTATGACCATAATTCTGAGTTCCACTCTCTCTTCTATGGGAGTTCTGCTTGAATTTGATGTTTGGGATTGAGCCCTAACTGCAGCACCAAAAAGTGCATTGAGCACAGCCTATGCTGCATACTGAGCAGCACATTATTGCAACCAAACTCATGCAGCTTTGTAGCTCTAATCACCCATTAAATTCACAGCTGCATTATTTGGCTTTTCCCTGACTTTTAGTCAACAAGCATTGCTTTGGGTAAAGAGAGCAGAGTAAGATTTGCAACTCTTAGAGATGTGTCTCAAAATTATGTAATTTGGTCTGTATTTCCCTTTCTATTTCAATAATCACCTAATTCTTGAAAGAATTGCTACATTAATATTTAAATTGTAAATAGATATCTAAAAACTACTTTAACAAAATGTTCTGTGCACTGCTTCCATGTAACATCAAAGAAGAACATAAAATGAAAATAAGGAAATTCCTCTGGAATTAGGTGTACACGAGATCCCTGATTATTAGCACTGGTTCCTTTTAATTTGGTTGGTTCCCTGCTAGTCAGCATATAAGTTTTTAAGTTTACAGTTGTCTTCATCATTCCTCAAGTTTCTTTGGTGCTTTTATTAGTCCCTAATGGAACCATTTCTGTTTGGAAGCTATTCTCTCTTCCTTTTAATTTTGGGACTCACACAGTATCCAGGGATCTTTTAGTGTTGATGGGATGGGCACAACTTTGTCACATTCAGTAGCAAAATACCAGGACATTGTCACTGATGGTCTGACTATCCAACAGAACATGCTGACAAGTTCCTAGGTTACTGCAATATTACTTCATGACACCTCTGTCTCACTGCTTCCTTCCTCTTTGGTGTGCTATGGAAAGAACTATCACATTACAATACAATATTTAACCTCCTTGAAACCTATTTGTTCTGAATAGTAGAATTTCTGCAACTTTGCTCCTCTGGCCTGCAGAAGAAAAGGTTCAGAGGTGGAAGAATGACTTCTACCTCCCAGGAGACTGACCAATGTGTCCCCTTTCTCTACAAAAGCTTTTTTCTTCATACGCATACCAGAAAAACAATCTCATCTTGGAGTCAGAAGCAGATACTGCTAATGTTCACAATTATGATGCATACCAGGTCGTGTGCTGTCTGGTTGATTGGCACATCTCAAGGCTGACAGAGACCAGAACTGTGTGAAGTGTGAGATGAGAGCTGTTATCAGTGGTCCTTCCCTGCTGCCTCTGCAGCAAGGGGGCCTTTACCTCCAGGCACAGTTCTGATGGATACATCTTGGCCTTACCTATTTCATCCCTCAGTCTTGGTCAAAATCGACATTTCCACACTACTGCTTGAACACAGAAAAGGAAAACAGCAAATGTGTAGGAGATGGGGACAAGAGACAAGAAGCAGCTTCTAATTTACCCAGTGCAAAGCTGAATTGTGTAACACACTGCCCCCAGGAGCCAGTGCCCTGTTCATGACCAGAGGAAAGAAACGCTCCTCTCCAGGGCTGCTTTAGGCTGTCACAGCCAAACTCTGCCTTTCCTACAGACTAAAGATAAAAAACCAATTTAATGTTTGACACCTTTTGAGTTCCCAATGCAATTTTTTCAAGTTCAGCTTTAATTGACACAAGACTAAAGGATATGGAAACACATGATGAGCCAGACACACACCATGAAACTACTTGACTTTTAAAAACCAAAAAAACCACACAATTAGAGGTGGTAATAATGATCCATGTCTTCCTATTTTCTTCTGTTTAACTACAGTAAAACTAAGAAAGGCTATGCACATAACTGTTTAAAATCTGTCTCTGCTATTTTAATCTCATAATTTTCAACAGGAATACATTGTATCTTTCAGGATTTCATAATCCTATATCCTCAGAGACATTCCCTATATAGATACAGAGTTATGTTTGTCATGTGTTACTTACTTGTTTCTTAAATAATTTGTAGATTGCTCTCCACTTGAATAATTTCTTGGCTTATGCTAACAAACCAAGCAACAATTCCTATCAGTAATCAGGGAGTTAAAACTTGTTAAAGCAGTGGCTCTTACCATGTTTTTTTTTAATCCCATGGGATATCTCTGGTATGTGTAAGGTATAATGGCAGTAAAGATCATTCTAGGTCGCTCCAGACTTCAAAATACAGGAATAAAAAGCTAGTTTTGCCAAAACCAATTATGTAAAGCATATAAACCAGGCTATACTTTTTTTTTTTTTTTTTCAGAAATCAAACTCAAGAAACATTTCGGTGCTGCTGCACACACACACCCACACAAAAGTAAATAAATATTGATAATTCAAGTTTATATACCTAGAGTCCCTCTTGACCTATTGAATAATTCTATGCAGCACTGCTCTAAGAGACCTGAGACAAAAAAAAATCTGAGTATTAAAAGCTGCAGCAATTCAACAGGACAATGCAACATCCTCTCAGACTTAGGTGCATCCTGTACTACAATCATTTATTTCATTTAAACTGCAAAATGAAGTACTCATCCACAGGAAGGAAACATTTTCTAAAACATATCATATTTTGATCTACATTTACATAATTTGCAATGAAGAAGAAAAAAAAGAAAGTATATGAAATGCTGCACCTGATAAAGTCAAATGACTTCAAAGGATTTGAGAACATTTAAAAAATATCTTGAGCAAAATAATACTAGGTTGACGCAACATTAGATGAATATATGTAAAGGGCCTAATAGGAATATTATAAACCTAAGGCATATGAAATATTAGCTAATATTCCCATCCCCTGGATTGCATTAATATCTTCTCTATCCTAATATCAAATATAGAACTCAGTTTTCACCAAAGCTCAACTTACCTTATTTAATTTCTGTTCCTGACTCTGTCACCAGGAAACTTGCCTCAGTGAAGACAAAGGAGACAATCTTAATGCCCAGGACGTATGAAACACAAAGCCCAATTACCTAAAATTAGGCAATACAACATCTAAATTATAAACATTTCACTACCAAAAGAGTCAGTAATGTTGTGCTATGTGTCTATGGGCAGACCTACCTTGGAGGTGGATCAAAGTGAACTCTATCAAGAATTAGAATTGGCAGTTCACAAAGCTGTTTAGAAACTCGTAAATGTAAAATAGATAAATACTGTAGGGAGTAGAAGGAAAAATTGCCACAGGTCTTCCTAATAAAATGATGTTTTTTCTTTTCCCCTACAACACAAATATGTCAATTATTTATCATGTAAAAAATTATACATCTTATGATAATTATGATCTATAATCAGCTGAAATTCAACCTGAAAGCATGCCCTATCCTTTGAAAAGTCTTTAGGATCAATGGTTAATATCCATTCCTAAAATGGATGTAGTTTTAATTCTTAAATGGCAATAAAGGATTTTGAACCAAAGTTTGCCATTTTCTATGTAAGTATTTTATGCAATATAAAGGCTATGGACTAAAAGGAGAAACTTCCTTTTTCAGCCTTTCTTTTTTAATTTGAAATGAAATTTAAAATACTGGCCCAAGCTACATTTGTGAGGCAGACACCTCTTTATTGCTCTTTAGACATGCTCCCAAGAGAGCCTGATAAATGTTTGTTTTAAACAAACAGATGAACTGGATCTGGATTCTGACTGAGCTTAGATACAAACCAGGTGCCGTGTTGGGTGCCTGCACTCTAAGATCCTGATTTTGCCCAGCTTCCAGAAAACTCAGAAAGAACTTCAGGATCTTCAGGTCAATCCTGTAAGTGCTTGTTCTTGCAGCCAGGAGATTTGGGGGCAAAGTCCCGTAACTTTTCATGCTCCAAGTTTCAAGTAGCAGAAAAATGTAATAGACCATTCTGTGGTTTTGAGATCATGCTGAATAAGGCTGGAGCGCCAGCAGCCTTTAAATAATTTCCTTCTCTATTAGACATAACAGTGGTGGTGGAAGTTTGAACTAAAACTTGCTTCCTTGATTAAATATTATCCCCTTGCCATTCTGAACCACAGACTATAAGGAAAGCCCTGGAGTTCATGCTTAAGCATGCATATAGTCCCATTAGCTTCAGTGAGCATAATGAGAAAACCAAATGAGAGTTTAGGCTTAAGTTATTATTTTAACATTGTTCAGAAGGAGTGAACTATTAAATATTTCTTCAGAGAGATGTATTGAAGACGTTCTCAATCACAGTTTTTTTTTCCGCAGAGGCAAATTCTGTCTGATTAATGGCAAATTGGGGGTTTTCACAGATAGGGGAATTGTTCAAATGACATGGATTTATAGGAAGCTGTTGAGAGTCTGAGAAAGTTGAAATGAAAAGATTCCTTATGTGTTGATGTATAAACAACATCACATTTAAACTCGTATTATTAAAAATTCTTTCTTTTCTGGAAGCATTTAAAAAGCTGAGAACATTGATTAAAATGTTATAGCCTTGACATTTCCTTAGATTCTGATACCCAGGAAATGTTATTTAAAGTATGCCTTACTTTTTCACTCTAGAGAAAAAAAAAAATCAGTTATCCATTTGCAAAGTTTTGTGGCATCACATGATTAATCCTTTGTATCATGCCAGAAACATATGTATAGCAAAACCTCTTCATCTAATTAGTTAGAAATGTCATATATACCTATCAAGATTAATGAAATGTATGCCGGTGAGATAATAGAGGAGAAAAATATTATGTTTTTAGGTTTTGATAAGCAATATTTTACTGGCTTGTAACTTTAACTGGCTTGTAACACCCAGAAGTCAAACATTTGACCATGTGGTAGTAATAGAACTCGCAGAAACACAAGATTAAATGCATCTTTTTAAGTCCTTTGGTATTACACTTCTAGAAAATACCATACAAGATCAAATTGAAAATGTGCATTTTTATTGTTACTCCTTAAGAAATAACAAAACTTTCAGTTGCTGTCTGTTTTTAGATTTATCTCCTGGTTTAAGACAATTTTTGTTTCCTCCCTCAAAAAATCAGATTTATCATATGCACTGCACTTATAATTAACTGCTAAGTAATTTTTTCTATGTTCTACAGCTAGGCATAGAAAAAACTTTGGTTTGTATTATATAACTCCAGAAAGCTCTCCAAGAAAAACATTTTTTTAGTATGTCTAAGTGGCAAACCTACAGATATATATTGTAGCTATGCCGCAGTGCCTCTTTTAGAGCCTTTCGCTCTCGCCCCGAGCTAGCCCAGGCACTGGGACAGATGCAGTCGAGGGTCAGCCTGCAGCTGAGCAGGGCTGACTCCTGCGGGCTCTTTTTGCCCCGAAGGGGACTTGAGGAGATGTCGTTGCAGCAAGGAGGAGGGAAAAGAAAGAGGGGTCCAATCCAGGTGCAGCAGAGTGGGTTTATTGGCGCAGCTCTGAGTCCCGAATCCGACCCAGACACGAGGCTTACACAATGTTTTAAAGGGGGCAAAAGGGGTGGGGTTGGCTGCTTCCAGCCAGTGGGGTACAGTCTCTGGGGAGAATAGGGGTGAAGGAAAGCACTTCGGACCAGTTACAAGGAGTTGGGAGGGGGAAACCCAAGGCGGGAAAAGGTTCACAAAGGCAGGAAGGGATTTGCAAAAGGCGGGAAGGATGATGGACAAACAACCGTCTGCTGGAGCAGCAGCAGGTGCACACATGAAGAAGACAAAACAAAGGAATACCTATTAGGTAGGGGGGCAGGGTACATGGAACTGAACTTAATACAAAGGGATTAAACTTTACATCAAACAGAACTTATTACAGAGCAACATATTTAAAAAACATGCACCGCCACATAGCTACACATATAATGAATCATTATTTCAACTTAAAGACAAATTTCTTTAAACTGCTGATACCGAAAAAGCAGCTGTTTCATAGTAGGAAAAAATGTATCTTTGAAATTATTTTAAACAAAATGGTTATCATATTTAGAAGGGATTCTTTTCCCCTCATCACCTCACTTGAGTTTGGGAATCTTGGACTGTTTGTGCCAACTTTGCCTCTTTGACTCACTCTAATTAAGCTTTTGGATTTTTTGTTTGTGTTGTTCTTTATATTCCATGGTGCTGTGCCATTTTGCGAGCACAGATTGTAATTTTCGTAATAAAACGGGATGCATAGAGTCCTTCAATCATATAGACTTACTCAGTGTCCCTCTGGTCTTGTACAAAAACCTAAAAAAAAACTGTTTTAAACGTGGGGGTGGATCAAGAAAGCAATTAAACTGGGTTAATTGACATGATTCTGGACTCAAAAGTGTTCGCTTGGCTCTGAGTCCTGCCATTAATTAAGTATTTGTTTGCACAATCCATCTGTGTGTAAGTGCTTGAGAAAAAAAAAACAAAGTATAAACACAGCTTTTAATAGATCCATTAACAAATAGATAAGTTGACATTTATCTTTGATATGTCAACTGCAGATGAATATCATTACTACATTTACACTTGTCCCCATAAATTTCCCTTGAGCACATAAGGCTTTTTTTAATGCACTTTTTGTCTTAGACCTACCCTGTCAGTAACAGTCCAATCTCCAGCTGTAGAAATAGGAAATCCTAAAACAGAAGCTGTACGAAAATTTTCTTACAGCTAAAAAGAAAAAAATTTCCCTTATCCTCTCATGCCTGGTGATAGGATGCCCTAATGTCAATTGCAAAAAAATTGTTACTCTTGGATATCCCTATGGAACAAACAAATTCCTTCCCTGGTTGAACAAGTGCTTCATCTTTCCAGTTGTGTGGTGCAAATACTTTCTGGTTGTGCATTCTGCCGTGTCTGTGAACAACTAAAATTCGCATAAAGTGGTGTCATTGCAATATTCATGTGGAATATGCAAAAGGCAACCAGAAATGCACATTTTCTGCATTGTCACGATATCTCACAAACTGCAGACTTTTACCAGGCCTGTCAGTTCCCAAAGTCTTTCTCTACTTTTCATGTCAATGCCACTTGGGATACCTTTGGTAGCATCCTTGGAGAGCTGGTGAAAGAATCTAGATAAAATCAGCAGTTTATAAATTCCCCTCCATTTCAGAAACCCTTTTATTCCACTGAGGTGCCGACAGTCATTGCACAGGGGAACTGAGGCTACTTTCACGTGGTGTTTCTCACATAAATCTTTGGCTGCAAAGCTGACTTTGACCTTTGTGCAAAAAGTCACCTTTTGCCTTTAGCTTAGTCCACATTTCAATATTAGCCCTTCTTCCTAGGTATGATGCCCAGAGCTAGGAATTTTGCCATTCTCTTGGTTCATGATGTAAATCAACCAGATATTTAAAATTCCTGCACATTAATGTTATTCATTGCAATACCTCTATCCTTCTCCTTATCCTAGCCTTTATCTTCTTGCCTTGTACAGCTTAATACACTTCTCTGTGACCAGACTGGAGCTCTGTATGCCTTTTGACTAGTAATTGGGGTTTCCTTTTGCATTAGAATACTCTTTTACTTTCCACAGTCTAAGCACAGGAGTCACTTCTATGACTTCACAAATACCAGGCCTAATACTGAATCACCAAGGAGTGTGTTTTGTCCAGGATTCCAGGGAATGTATATTCATTATCAGTCATCCAAGAAACTCTCACCTGTTAGTTGTGAGATTTCCGTCCAAAATCTGCAGGGGGTACCTTGTCAAAAACTTTTGTGTGTCTGAGCAGCAAGTGCAGACACAATCATCTGAACAGCAACACTCTCAGCTCCTTTGCAATATTCCTAAAATGGGTAACCAGCCTTGGCTTAAATAAGGCTATACATTATAGAAAGCATGTTTTTCAGCAGAGAAACCTCCTCTGGAACACACTGGCAGAGAGAGAATCTTTTTATGACTAGACTTAGAGGAATCCCTCTGATTTAAAGTGTCTATAAGTTTACATGAGGCCTATATCAGATGAATGTGTTTTAATTATACTGCAAAGTGAAGTTAGTACAAGTGGTGTTCACAAAGATAATTTTGCTGTAGGATGTGGAAGACACGTACTGGACATGGCTCCATTCAACAGGAAGCAGCATTTTATATAGGTTTGGTAGCTCCCTTCTTTTTAGGTATATTCAGAGCAGGTAGATGAGTTAGAGCTGAGCTGAGCTGGTGTCACATCCACTAGCCAGGAGCAATAAGGAATTTGAGACCCAGCCTAGCAACTTATGAGGCTGGATCAAGGCTCGGAGTGGTGCAGCAGTGCTGTGCAAACAGCTTTTGTGCTGGTGTGCTGGGGAAATGCTGCACTGTACATCTTTATCTCTTCAAACCCACAGTGGTTCAAGGAGATCAGGCTTCAGTGCTCAGGGTTAGCGCTGTGTCCTTAGGGGAAACAGACATAATTTCATGTGTTCTCACACTGCTTGTAAAATAAAAGTGAAAGAGGTCGTACAAATGCAGTACAAAACAGGACCAGAGAAAAATGGGTTCAGTAGAGAGAGAAAAATGAAAATTACACTTGCTAATGGAGAATGATCTGGAAGCACTGACTGTTTAATCAAAATAAATAAACTAATCAAACTAAATAGATATAAAAAGCAATTAAAAAAAAAATCTGTGAAAATCCAATCACACAATCTAGTCTTTCCCAGCGGGTCTTCATTTGCAAATTAGATGTTTACTGTTAGCTGGGTTGGCTTTTTTCCCCATTATTATCATATTGGACTACATATTCTCTTCTTCACACAGCATGTCAAAATACACCACTTATGTACTTGATATTGAATGCTATCTATCTTCAAAAAGTGTGGCAATGACAATTATTGCCCTTAAAGTAAAGCAGGAAAACTAAATGCTACTTATTTGTATTAAAAAATACTCCACTTGCATCCACAGAAATGAATATAGAACTATTATTATTCAAAAATAATGATAATTCTCTGTTGGACATCACAGATTCTGTGTGTATTTTCACACACGTACGTGCATAGAAGAATAACAGTTAGAAATGCTGGCAGTTTTCTTACAACATTTTAGTACTTTTCCACTGATGCATGCTAAAAAATGAGTGTACTGTAAGAATCTCAGTGAGACATTCTCCTAGGCTTTTAAAATGAAGTGTGATCCACACCCTTTAGGCCACATTTTTCTTTGAAAAAAGGTTCTCCAATATAAAAGTTTTCACTTCTAAACAAAAGTAATACGCTACTGTAAATTACACACTATTACTAGATGGTCTTCTAGCATTTTTATTTCAATATTTAACACGGCAAACAAGATATTGAGCTTCATTAACACCAATTTTGACTACAGATTACAACTCTATATCAGCTGAACTATTTCAAAGAAAATTTAAAAAGCAATATCAAGCCAACGTTCTTTTTTCAGGTTTTTTTTTTAATTTACAAAATCCTGTATTTGCTCTGATAGAGAAAAAAACAGGCCAGATTTGTTTCTTCTGTTTTCTTCACTGGGACCAATGGAAATGACATCACAGCCAAAATGAGCTCAGATTGATCGAATCTGTAACACAACATCACATCTATGAGCACCTTCATGTGCACACTGAAAGCTGATTGTTCCACTTCTTGCCATGGTATGGATCTGACCCTGATGTAGTCACAAGAAATAAAACCCAAACAAACAGCTCTGGAATACATGACCTAATTTAAAGCAGATCTCATTGATTTCAGCCTCATGGCCCAAGGGCAAAAGGCTCAGCACTGCTGCCAGTGAAGTCAGTGGCAAAAGTCCCACTGGGGACAATGTGAGTTGGTTGGTTATTGTGTCAAGCTTGCATCAGGACATTGAGTGAAGTATTGGCCCTATCAGTGTCAATGGGATTGGTGCCATTTGCCAGGGAGGAGGACCAAGACTGCATTTGTTACACTGGCAAAACTAGAGCTAAATAACCACTGCCCCTGGATGGATTTTGGTGGCACTGATTATTAGTGACATTTTCCAGAGTTCTTTTCTTATTCTCAAAAATTTTTTCATGTGTAAGTATTACAAGTAACTCTTTTTTATTGCTGTTTTCTTTTTTCTTTTCTTTTTCCTTTTTTTTTTTTCCTTTGGTGGTGTATTTATTTTTTCTCTCTAAATCTTTTCTGGTCTCTTTTCTCAACCTCTCTGACTCCAACCAGTGGGAATTTATAGTCATGCAGGTAGCACAGACAGATTTATAATTCTGGGGATTTAAGAAACTGAATGACATCGAGAAAAATTCAGTATTTCATTGTTCAGAGGATAAAATCAAATAAGGACAATATTTTTAAATGTACAAAAAATTAATATTGCTTTTGATTAGTTTAGGAGCTAGTCATTAGCTACTTTTATAAGCAATATTTATAGTTTTCAGCTCCCCTGTAGGTTTTTACTGTCCATAAATATCAGCAGTCTATGATTTCCCTAATGTCTTGTTCATTTCTACTTCACTGATAAAATTGGACCAGAATAATTTTTAAGGACCCCTCAATAGGTTTTAGAGAATAATAAAGATACAGTTGTAATATTGAGGCCAATCTTTGCTTTCCAAAAACTTATCATAACTTTCTATCAAAATCCATGGTATCATGACATGACTTGGCAAACACTCACACAAGTAAACATATTCAGTAATGAGATAAGAAACCAAAATATTATATAGTCATAAGATAATAATAAAAGTTTAATATCTAATAATTCATTATTAATTTTACAACATGTTTATAATCTCCTTTTTTAGGAATCTGAAGGGGAAAAATAGATCTTTTTAAAGATAAATTGCTTAAGGATTTAGAGTTCCTACAACTTCTTTAATGCTGTTAAAATGACAGGTATCCTCTAAATTTCCCTTTACTCATTAAAATTATCCTTTGATCAATGAGTTGGGCTTGTCTGCTTATGGCATTGAAACATATTACTCCATTTAATACAGCATTCTTTTAAAGAGCAAAATGCCACTAAGAGCCATTTCCTTCTTTCCTCTTTCATGTTGACATCCTTTGGAAGAATGGAAATTAAAAATCTGAAGCTTTACAATGATTTTAAAACTTTTTCTTAAATGTTGCAATTCACATAGAAATTTCTGGTTATCAGAAGGCCAAAAGCAAAGTCAGAAAGATGACATGATATCTTCTCAATTCTGGCCATGACGAGATTATAGTTTCCTGACATAAATAGATTTTTTAAAATTGTAATTCCAATCTAAAAAAATTCACACAATGTGAAAAGAGTATGTAAGCTGTAAGGATGAGTTTTACCCTCATATCACCACCTCACACCTCAGATTTAAAGTGGTAGAGTGCAGGATAGGATACAGTCTAGGAAGGAGAGAGAAATTAGATGTTCAGTGAAGGAGAGAGAACAAAAATTTTGAACAATTTATAATCCATCAGTATTCAAAACCTTTTTTCACATCTAAAGAAGGAGAAGGCAGAAGGAGCCACCTCCAAAATAACTTTCTAGATGGAGAAAAAGTGACTGAGTAAGGCCAACACTCAGCCTGGCAGTCCAAGCTGCCTCTTCTCTCCTCACCAAAGCTTAGATAAGCAACATCTGTGCAGCATATTTCTACAAATATAAAGGAAACATCACTACTTTAACTGTCTGAGGTTATCTATATTTCCCTGGCATACCAAGCAGAAAGACTAAAAGCTTTGCTTACTTGGGGATTACCTGGTATTGCAATTTATTATTCAGTTGAACAGTCATCTTATGGCCTACAGTTGGTGTTTTTATGTAGAATTGTGCATGTGTTAGAGGTTTAAGTTTATTATTCATGTAAAAGAGGATTAAAATGTTTTCAGGCGAACAATGTCTTTAAAAAGTTGTTGAGTTAGGAAAATGATCAAATACCAGGCAGGATTTTATATCTAGTGAACACTTTATATCAGCATTTTAATACTTCTGCAAAGCAATAAAGCTGGAAATAGAGTGAAGCAATTCTTAAATTGAGCAGAGTAGAAAAAATGCAATTTTAGTCTAGATTCCAGCCCAACATATAATGTCAATGAAACCTACACTGTTTGAACACTATATCCAGTCCTGAGTGAAAATAGACAGTTAAATTAATTCCTAATGTTGAAATCACTGGAATTGTGCCTGCTTACATTAGGTTGGATTTTTTTTTAGCTACTATGCCTTAAAGTATTTATTATCAACTTCATAAAATACACAATTTAAGAACATATGGCTTGGCAAAACATCACCCTTTGCTTTAATGTTTCGGGAGTTCGAGTTTATAAAGGCTGTTCAACTGCTGAAGGAAGAAAATAGCTGAAGAGTGAAATCACCAGAACTGTTTGAGATATGAAAGCATTTTTACAAGAAACTTGCTTTTAAAGGCAGCCAGAGTACTATTAAAAAGCCTGGTAATAGCAGCAGCAGCAGCAAGTCAATCATATACACACCAGTTAATGTCTGCCTGGGTAGTTCACAGTCTTCCACTCATCACATAAGTGATTTCTTTGCTTTGATGACTATCTCTCAGTTTTTGAGACAAAGATGACCCTGCATAGGCACATCTTCATTTTCTTCTTCATCCTTGGAGATGAAAAAGTGCACTTTCATCTAAGTTGTTAGGCGCCAGGAAGACATTTGTAAACAATCCTGTTTTAAAAGGACAAGTCATGAACCTCAATGCCAACTTCTGTCAAAGCAGTTATTCGATAAGCTTAAAGTGAGATTCAGAGGGACAGAAGAAAGGACACAGTCACTGCTAGGATATAATTTAGTGCTTAAAAAGGAACTTAGAAGCAGATCACAGCTATAATTCAGGCTAATGTTTCATTTCATTTTATAGGGAGTCATTAGAAAATGCTTTGGAGCATAAGAATGTCTGCCTACTGGGCTTCGACTGATCTAGGAAGGGAAGATCTCAAACAATTTAATAGAAAGTTATGTAAAGATCCAGACTTCAAGATAAAAATAGACAATGTACTATGCAGAAAATTATCATCATTTCTGATGCCCTTGGGTTTTGCCCTGAAAGTGCTTACTCACTAAAAGACAAAAAAAATCTTAATGTCTCCAAGCCCCACTTACTTTTTGATTAGAGTATGATAGCTTACATGAGTAAGCATTTGCAGGATAAGTGCTTTTGCAAACAGTCTGAGAGCGGCCAGCAAGTGAATGAGCACTGGAATGGAATGATCCATTTAGCTGTCCAGGAAGCTTGGGTATATCCAAGTCCTGCCCTGCAGGCAGCAAATTACCTTTCTGTGAGTAAGCAGGGCTTGTAATCAGCAAAGCCTCTTAGACGAGAGCTGCATTTGCTTGTGCAACTACGATAACTCTAAATAAATAAACAGCTAGCTGTAGGTGTCTGACAGCACTTTGGGGATCTGAAAGTCTCAGGTAGCTAAGTGTAAGTAAAGTAATGGATTCAGCTGGTTTGGACTTGGGAGGTGCAAAGAAGGCTCCACATAAAGTCTAAGGTGTGCTGTATCAAAAGGTACCTCAAAAGAGGAAGAATGGCTTTAGCCTCTGCACCTCCTGGTGAATCCACATCTATCTCCAAGAATCTGATACATGTCTTTATCATGTTCAAAGTAATTTGCATTAAAAAGCAAAAGAAGAAGAAAGTACCATCAAGAATATAAAGGCAGCTATTTGAAAATCCAGAATTTACTGCAATGTATACATATATGCCCTGAGAAAGAAGAGGGGAACAGAAACAACAAAAGACTTTGTTTCAATGATGCTAAATTTGTTAAAATGTTAGCATGGCTGTATTTCTGAGATATCAGAGATTTTTGCTTTCAACTCAAAATCATGAAATTTGGTATTTCACAGAATCACAGAACCACAGAAAGCTGAGGTTAGAAAGGAACTGCGGAGGTCATCTTGCTCAAACCCCCTGCTTGTGCAGGTCTTCAGGGCAGGGCAACCCAGAACCCTTTTCAGAGAGCTTTTGAAATCTCCAAGGACAGAGACTCCAAAACCCCCCTGGGCAACCTGTGCAGCCACTCCATCATCTTCACAGTGTTTTCTCTCAGTTTGTGACCACTGACTCTTGTCAGGCACATGTGAAAAGAACCTGACTGCTGTCTCTGTGCCCTCCCTTCAGGTATTTACACACATTTATAAGATGCCCCTAAGCCCTCCCTTCAGGTATTTACACACATTTATAAGATGCCCCTAAGCCCTCCCTTCAGGTATTTACACCCATTTATAAGATGGCCCTAAGCCTTATCCTCTCCAGGATGAACAGTTACAGTTGTCTTAGCCTTCAGTCACACAAGAGAAACTCCAATTTCTTCATCATCTTAGTGACATTTTGATGGAACTTCTGCAGTTCTATCTCTCTGTTGTACTGGGGAGCCCAGAACAGGATCCAGCACTGCAGAGGCAGCTTCACAAGTGCTGAAAGAGAGTATCTTTATTTTACTTAAAGATACCTTAAAATATATTCCTGGTAGAAAAGGGCTATTTTTCACAATTTACAGATATGTGTGTAGGTAAGTTTTTAGTACTAAATATAAACTAACAGGAAAGAGGAGAGTCTGTAATTATAAAATTGCTGCCAGGGAGTAATAACTTTAAAAAAAAAACACCAACAGAAAAAAACAAACAAAAGATAAACAAGTCAGACAAATAAAACAATATGAAGAAAGAATGTTGCCTAGGACTGATCTCTTCTAGTTGAAATTTAAATTTTCTCTAGGTAGTAGCTCTTACAGAGCTGAAGTATCCAACCAGAAGACCACTGCACATCAGAATGGAGTGTAAACTCTTATCTGCAGAGAAACCAATAGACATAGCACAACCTGAATAATGTAAAAAAAGCTCATCTTAATTCATGCAGGAGAAAGCTATCATGGCATTGTTAAATTAAAGTATTCCCTTCTTTAACATAGGCATTCCAGCTTCATCATTTATTATCAGATCATGGCAAAATACTCAAGCAGTGAGCATTAGATGGAACCTCTTATACAATGTTAACATATAAAAAAAGTTCTGCTCAAATTAACTTATAATTTCCTGTTGAAACCAGGGAAGAATGATAACCACATTAAGAGAGGGTTGCTGAATTCATTATGATAATTATCCTGAAAACTGTGCAAGAAAATTCTCAGTGCACATTGCACTCAGTACCCAAGTTTAGACACAAAATGAGGAATTTCAGAAGCCAGATGCAAAAACTGTGCCACTTTGAAGATGTTTTTTTTCTGTAGATCTGATACAGAAGTGACTTGTTAATTCAAGCACTTTCTGTGAGACACCAAGGTACATTTCTCCTTCAGAATAGAGCTTTCCAGAGTTTTTCCTACTCTCCAGTTCATGTTACACTCTACTCATATCTCATATAACTGAAGATGCCATCGCTTTCAGGGCTATTCAATCAATTTAGGGTGTTTATTTCAGATTAGATAGGCACCTTTGTAGTTTTCAAGATTTATTCTTGATGGAGCAGCATGTGAGTCAAGTGGAAAGTCCTATACATGATCCCTCAGGAGTTTACCTTAGTCCTCTCCTACTATCCAAAGCTGAGAGACATTGATTTTACAGCTGAAGAAGGAACATTATTTGCTGTCTGTAGAAAATACATGACATTTCAAACACCCAACCAGCTTTTGTTGAAGCCAATTCCTCACGAGCAAGATTTTCACAAGTTCAATCAATATTCATCCTATGGTTTAGTAAGCATCTCTTACAAGTAAAGGTTGACTGGGAGAACTTCTGCAAATTCTTGGCTCCTGCTCACGATGTAGGATACATAAAAAATTCACTTTGGCAGTACCAAGAGTTTAAGGAGAAATCCAGATGCCACATCCAACAAGAGCTGTTGTGCTCTACAGATCTAAGGAGGTGTGTGATGACTCTACTGAGCCCTTCAAACCATGCCCACACCCCCAAATCTGGAAAGATGCAGGGGAAGAGTTCAGGGCCTCCTGCTGACACCAGCGCTGTGTTCACCCCACACAGCATCTGCTTAAACTGCACACAGGGGAAAGATAAAAGTTCCAGTGTCAAAGGCATTACTAAAGTCCAGGCAGACAACATTCACAGCCCCTTCCTCTAAGAGGGCCACCATACCACAGGAGGTCACTAGGTTAGTTAAACAGGACCTGTCTTTCATAAACCCGTGCTGGCTGGGCCTGATCTCCTGGTTGTCTTGCACATGTCTCAAAGTGGCACTCAAGAGGACTTGCCCCATGACCTTCCCTGGCACCATGTCAGGCTGGCAGGCATGTAGTACCTGCAGATCATCCCTCTGACTAAAATGAGACTGTGGATATGGAGGAGGAAAGAAAGATCCATGCCTTTCCATCCCCCACTTTTTTTTTTTTTTTTTGGGAGATAAAAACCATAGCTGAGCTCAACCAAAACCATCCTTTTCTCATTCTGTACTGGAAGCAAGACCACAAAAGCAATGCCTTTCATGAAAATTCCTTAAGTCATTATCATTCTGCTCACATAGCTGTAAGTAAATAGCCACACTTCTTCAAAAAGTATGAGTGCTTACTCACTCTGTCAAACAGAGTATCTTAATGGGCAGCTGGCAGATTGTCTTTCTTAATAAAATGTGAACTAGGAGTCTGGGAGGCCTTTTTGAACAAAATCATGTGTTTAACATGGAAAATACTTTATGAGCTCAGAGAATTCAATGGACTCAAACAAGATCTGGATTTTTCCCAGTGCTTTCTATCATTTGCAGTGAGAATTAACACATTTGCAAGGCTGGCTCCAATTCCCCAGCTGACATCAATTATGCCAATTGATTTACAAGTATTAATTCTCTACAATAGGTGTAAAAAGGAAAATATAGTTGCCACTATGTAAAGGTGCTAAATAAATTACTTCCAGGATGAATCGTTCTTCAATGTTGTATAACTAGCCTACTTTGTTAAACTATGTCACCAGCATCAGCTCGCTGCTCAGCTAATACAGATGTAAAAGAAACAAATCTACAGAAACAGGAGATGCTACAGCTTTGGAAAAGAAAACTGATATGTTAAGGAAACTTTTTTCAAGTGACTTTCAACAGGCCTTGGGGGCTGAGTTGGCAAAAATGAACTTGTCAGGTTTCATTGAAAATCACTGCTTGGCTAAAATGGGATTTTGAAAGATGAGCCACCTGCTTTATTAATAACATCACAAGATTTTTCTTGTTTGTTTATTTTATAGACACAAATCTGTGTTCCACAGACCATTTTAAAATGTGAACAAAGATTTAAAAACAACTGGAGTTATTTTTTAGGAATCTTCCCCCTCCCTGTCATCATAAGCCTCATAAATATAAGACTTCTGCAGCAAAGATTTCCCCTTCCTTCTGTTTTGGCCCCAGGGAATATCTGCAGCAAAATAAAACTAAATCTGCAATATGAGGGGATCAAAACCATAAAATGTGAGCAGCATCACTGGAGAGACTGCTGAAAGACCAGGCACAAATCTCACTGGGGGCAAGATGACAGGTACATTAACTTCTCTGCAGACTGTTTGAAAGCCCAGAAAAGGCACAGCACAGCAGAGAGGCACATGGCAGAGGTCCATAGGCTGAAAGGTCACTCCTTTAACATTGGTGACACCTGGTAACCTGCACTCCAGTCCAGTCAGGGCAGGGTGCAGTTAAGCACTGCCTCGTTACAGCACACAGCCTTTCTTGTCACTTCTGAGGCTTCTGTCCCAAACCCACCAGACACTGAGAAACCAAACTTGGTATAGCAAGACCTTGATGCACCACTCAAAGCAGCTGCCTCTCAGCTGGACCAAAACTGGTTGTTTATGACAGTAGAGCAGCACTGATCTCTTCAGACTGGGATAAAAAAAGGAATGATCTTGTGTTCAGCTGGGAGTTAGCAGGGCATTTCACAGGCAGGTATCACAGAGATAGTACTGACTGGATGGAGAGTGTCAGAAAACTCACAATGTTTCCGCCTCCACCTTTTCCTTTCTAAAACCTGTGGAGAACAGATTAAAAATCTGTATGAATATGAATATTGTATGTAGCACATTCATAGCATGAAGCAGAATTAATATTGAGAAAAAGCAAAATGGTTGACCTCACTTTTCCTATTTAAGTTTGGAACAATTAGTTCTTGTGACTGACTACCATTCACAGCACTTTTCTCCACTCATTCATGAAATTAAAAAAAATGCAATTTCTTTTACATCTATTTAAAATGTATAAAACCCAGCAAAATAATATTTCAAGCTACTGCTTTCTTATAAGAATAATGGGCTAAGAAAGAGCTGTGTTCTGTCTACTTTGCCAAATTCCTTCTTGCTTTTCAGTTTCTAACCTATCAAAAAAACCAATTACTTTATGAAGCATTTTTTTGTAATTCATGTTTCTGTACCTAATACATATGTATAATCACTTAAGTCAGTATTGAAGAAAATAACCTGACAATAAGAGAAGGCTACAGCTCCAGACAAACATATGGCAAAAAGCAATGCAGTATGAGATTTTCCATGTTAGTTATCTTTACCAGCAGAGAACAAAGGTGTACTCCCAGAGAGATATTCATTCAACCCTCTGCCTTTCAAAATACCAATATTAGATAACAACATCTTCATTCTGTTTGTCCAGAACAGTTATCTCAACCCTTCAGTGCACACAACACAGGGAACAAGACACAGGGCTGTCATCACTCAGAACGTGATGTTTTTATAAAAAGCATTGGGGTTTGGTTGTGAGTGATGCACCATCCAAATTGGTCATATTGCACTCAGCTAAACTGTTAGAGTTTAGCAGAAGATAAACAATCTCATCAACTTTAGACCACACTCCAGCAATGCATTACAGTAGTTTGGGTTTTCACTTCAGCCTGTATTAGCTGCCAGCCATGGCAATAACAAATTTAAGTCTAGCAGCCTTTTGACTGATACTGACTTCAACCTTGTAGAAACTGCATGGGTCTAGAATTCCTTTAAAATGTGATGGGTGGTTTGAGGGGTTGAGAGGCTGCTTATTATGGTTTGGAAATTGCTAATTTGTCAGAATTGTTTTATGAAGTCAGAGATTCCTGTGAAGCTTGTTCTGAGCTGAGGTAGATTTCAAACACATCCATTTGCCATTTATGGTCCCTGCTCAGCTCTTTTACAGCAAGTCAGAGTACCTGGAATTTGGCAAAACTTAGGGTCTCCAGCTGGCTGCTTTCCATCTGGCATATCCTGCATATAAAGCTCCTGCCTCTTTCAGGAGAGAAAACAAAACAAAACAAAACAAAAACAAACAAACAAAAAACCCTGAACCTCATAAAAATTCTCTGTAGAGTGACTTGTGTTTCTGCCTACTGATATCACAAGATACTGTAAAAACAAAACCATTCAGCCTCTCAGTTACTGATAATGCTGTGTCAGTTTAGTAAGTGAAATAAGCTGGGTGATGACTCAGCATGAGTAAGTGACAAAAGAGACTGTAGCTGGGAAAGAGGAAGGTTCTTTTCTCCATAATTCCCCCTTTACCAAGCACCTTGACAACATAGCTCACTTCAAACGCTTATGATCTTTATGTCAATCTCCTTTCATCATTTCTGTCTTAACTGGATTATTCCTTTGCCTGAAGAACATGCACATATATACTTGTTCCCCATCTTCCTCACCTTGAGACCTGGTTTGTGGTCCTCTCTCATATTTCCCTGTTGATTCTTTGTTCCATACTTCCCCAGAATGCCCTGTACTTGATTATTATTTCCTGCTACATGATTGCCCTGCCCCACTTCTTTTTCCCATACACAACAGTAAGGAGATTGTTTTGTCCACAAATACCTCAACCCTCACACCACCAGTTCCTCTAACTTAGCAACTGGCATCCTAAGCACTGTATGGTCTAGTTTAATCCACAGACCACTAATATGGTCTGGCAACTGCAGTTTGGAACCTTTTGATGTTGGCAATTAACCAAGCTCATCAGCAATCTCAAAAAATATGGAAAACCTGCCTTTAGCTGTCTTTATCTGACTGATCCCCAAGGTGGAGACTGCTGTTGGAACTGCACACTTTCCCACAGCTCATCATTCCTCTGACAGTGCCAGCATATCACAGGGACTGACTTTACTCATAAAAAAACTATGTGAGTCTATAAAGAGACAATATATAAGAGGGACAAGTATGTTTTTAGCTTCTTCATTTAAAAGCTTCCTGAAATGCAGAAAGATAACCAACCAGATACCCAAAACAAGACACTTTCTTTTACTCTGTGTTATTTTCTTGGCACACACCAAGGCTTGTTAATAACACTTGGACTTCTAAGGGTTCCTCAGGTTGGTTCCATGGCTATTCCATTTTTTTCTTTATTTCCTGTGTGGCATTTATGTCATACTTCCTCCTGATTTCAGAGAGCAGGGTATAAAACAAGATTTCCTATTGGAAATACATATTTCATGTTGTTCCCTTGACACTAATAAACAGTTCACATAGACTTTAAAGGTCATGGGTATTGTTAATTTTATTTATTAGTTGTCCACCATGACTAGTAAAAATGCAGGACAAAACCCAACAAACACGATGTATTTTGCAGATGTAATATTTTTTATACCTTTATAGCCACAGCTGTAACTACAACTAAACACAACTTACTGAACTGAAAGCTGGGACAGAAGTTTATGATATTCATTATCATGTAACTGATAATTGTAATTGTAACTTGATGGTTATAGGAAAAATATTTTGAGTACTCGCAGACTAAGACAAGAAAAAAAAAAGTTGTAATAATTGCCATGAATTAAACATTGGCTTTACATAAAGGAAGACTGCCATCTTATTTTTGGACATAATGTGAGTATCATTCTCAATTCAAGTCCTTTCATTGTGCATGTGCTGAAATTCATGGCATTTCAGCTGATGACACATCCCACTGAATTCTTTCTTCCTTACCTTTCTTTAATACCTCTCATGACAAAATCTGTCTTACCTGTTCGGAACATGCTTTAGTCTTGTTTGATGATTAAAACATTGTGTTTGGAACAGTTTGGATCTCAGAAAGCCTCTGGTAAAGATCTGATGTAACAAGCCCCACTCATCTGAGCTGCGCTATAGTATACAGAAGCAATTAAAATCCAGCCAAGCTGACACTGCTCATAAGTAAATCTGCCATGAAAAAAACAACCAATAATGGCTAGGAGGAGAGTGATTTGATTTGACTCATCCCTTATAATTGTCTTCATGTTTCTATGCCTTGTCTCTCCTTCCCTTTGCTTCTTTATATGGATCCGTTTAAACCAGATCTCACAGAAAGCTTATTTTCTCTTGTCACCTGAAAAGTAATTAACAATAAGCTATCTTTCTTCTTAATACCAATCCAGTTTGTTCAGCTTCTCAAGAAAAATCAGAAGAAATGAAGCACTAGGAATGAACTAATCAAAGTAGACACTGGGATGGAGAAAAAGGACCAATAAATACAGGTTTCGCCAGGAATATAATTATGGAAAATCTAGATCTATTTTTCAGCAAATCAACACAGAGTACTAGCATATACATGGTAAAAATTAAACAAAGGGAATGTAATTAAAAGTAGGAGAATTTTAAGTAAATATTATTAGCACTAAAAAGGAAAGGAATTAAGTGTTCTTGCATTAATTATTTGAAACAGGTTTATTTTGTTTTACTATTCAGGACAAATTTTTCTTCCTATTTCATTCAAAGACCTCTAAACAAATTTGTATCATCTTCTACTATTTAAATTAACTTTATGCTGTTAATTAAAGTGATGGGGAGTGCTATACGACAACTACAGGCAAAAAGCACTGTATACACAGTAATTACAGCATCTGGTGACTTCAAAAAAAATCAAGACAAAGCAAGCAATCTGTTCCCAAGATGTTAATTAGCCTCCACATAAGAAAAATGACTCATGATGGATTTAAAGGCATGCAATGTGTCAAAGAGGGGAATGGATAGACACATCATCCAGCTGTGTAAAATATGAAACTAGCTCAGAACTCTTCACCCTTGTTTGAAGTAGAGCAATGCAGTAAGCTACGTCATGTGCATAAACTTAGGATCTTGAAATAGATAGGCATGATGGTATTTAAATTTTTAAAAAACAAAGAGATATTGAGAGGGAAAGATATCCCACAATGCATATGAAGAAGGACCTCAGCTCCTGTGCTCAAAATGTCCCATTGTGTTAGTGCAGAAAAGTTACAGCTTTGGCAATGGGATTCTTGTTTAGTTCAGATACCACAGTAAAGCTAAGGCTGATGTAGTATCAAAGAGCAGCACACAACAACTGAAGCCATTTTGTGAGAGCACAGGATCTAAACACTGACGAGTACTCCAGTTAGACAATCTAAAAATGATAATGAAGGCTGATGTGATGGGATTGCCTCACACAAGTGTATTGTTTTGTGCAAGTCCCATCCCCTGAATAAACATGTTCAAGGAGACCTACAAATTGAGAATTTCAATCAACCAGCGTTACAGCAACAAAGAGATTGTAAAAAACACACAGTGGTAGAATACAAGGATAAATGAAAGCAGACACCAGGGAGATTACTTTTATCAGAAAAAAAAAGCTTATCTGAATTATCACATACTTCAGTACTTCAGCTTGTCATAAAAAGCTTTCAGACATTTGGATATTTCTTGTGCAATGATCATTTCACTTTTCTGCCTAGTCTTTCTTTGCTTAGTCTGACATGCATTGCGTTACTGCTTTGACTGCCTCCACATGAACTTCAGAATAAGTATCAGGAAGGTTTGATTATTCATTCAAACCTGTCCACTTGCATTAATGCTTCCGGTAATGACAAATTATGTGAGGATTCTTCAGCAGTACTTAGAGGATGGATGTAAGAAGGGCACAATGGGCTTAATTCTTAACTGTTCTGTAATAATATGACTGCACTACATTCTGGTGATATTGCATAAAGCTGTATCACTATGAATACCTGTGCAATGAAGATTAATAATTAAACTTGTAGTTTTATGCATTCTAGGTGGGGGAAAGCCCTATGGTCTCTCTGAAGTCACTCACAAGCCTCCATAGTCAGGCAGATTTTTGAAATAATTAGCCTAATTAGGTACTGGACCTATTTTCCTAATTTCAAGGCCAAATAAATGAAATCAGTATTGAGAATCAGAGCACTCTTGGTTTTGGAATTTTTCTCTAAGAAGGAAGGAATTCTAAGTAATAGACTATATTTTGGCAAAGTTGTTGGGAAAAATATTTCGATTCAGCAGCCCTGAACTAAATAATTTATGAAAGATTTGTTGACAAAGATTAATTTTTTGTTTAAAACTTCTATTCAGAACTGTCTCTGCTTGGCAGTTGCTAGCCTTGGTGTTTTTCCAGCTGCCAAATTTCAGTAAAACTGAAACCTCTGGCTTAGTTTTTACTCCTTATATTTAATAAATGGCTTCAGTAGTAATCAAACTCACACTGAACCTGGAAGAAGGCATCAGTTGCAAACAAACAAAAAACATTAAAAGCCATTTTTTATTATTACATTAAAGGCCTATGAGGGAAGAAGTAGGGTTTGATTAACAAATAAGTGCTTCAGCAGGATAATTCTCAGTGCCATCCAAGGATGTTGCCCTACAATGGTCTTTTTATTTGATCCATTCTGTATAATCATTTAATACACTGTTTGACTTAGTCCTTGAGGACACCTGAGAGACAATCAAAAAACAGGGCATAGGTGATTCCAACTGCTCTAGCAATCACTGACTTCCCCAAGGGTTCATTAACCCCTCTCCCCACAGCGCGTGTCCCGACTTCTGTGTCACACAGCTGCAGAAATCTGGCACCCTCAGCAGAAGTGCTCATCCACCCACACAGCCTAGAGAGTGTGTACACCGAAAACAGAATTTGGAGTCTGCCTGGCAGTCCTGGTGTGGGGGGTGGCAGCAGCTCCATGATGGGCACACTCTTTGTTATCAGGCAGAGAAAGGCTGAGTGTGTCTGGTGCAGCTCCACGAGACACGTGGCACCCATCTGCTTGGAAGGTCTGGCATCCCTGCAGCAGAGGATTCAAGGTAAAATTTGCAGATGGAATGAAGGGGGGTAGCCATATCCTTCTACTTTCTTATCTTTTGCTAACTAAATCGTGGTCCTTGCTGTTAGGATTTTGGAAGAATTAGTATCTTATCTACAGTAGATGCACTTTCATTACAAGTAACACAGTTTAATCCAAGTTAAACCATTGAAATCAGTGAAATCAATATAGTTGGGGCAGATATAGACCAGACAACTTGGTTTGCAAACAGACTCTAGTCCTTAAATTGCTTACTATACTATTTTTATACTGTGACCTATTTTGTAGTTATCTTTGGAGAGGAATGTTTAAGTAAAGAACATGGTAAAAAATGTGTCTCATTTTTTACACACTATTTCATTTATTGAACAGACATATATATGCATTTGTTGAACTGAATACCTATTGTAAAAATAGATAGAAAAACTGCCTAAAAATGCTAAAATTTTAACAAATACTTTATTTAGTTATAGCTGAAGCTTTCAAAAGGGGTTTAGATAGTCTGTTGTATTAAACTTCAAGCTTGCTTTATCTACATGGCTGCAGTGTAATTTAATCCCTACTTATTATTTCATTTGTAAGGTGAAAGACTTCAGATAATTTAGAATATACGAATATATTCATCCAAGATGTTACAAAGAATAGCTCACATGTGTGTCAAAATATGTTGAATACACCATTTTAAAAAATAAAAAGCTTAATAAAAAGGGCATACCTGGAGAAAGATCTAGGTTTTTATATGTAAATCAATGAAAAAAACCTAAAATAACTAAAAGAAAACACAATTATGCTTCTGTTATATATTTTTTTCAACACACCCTGTTCCCCCCATTATTCAAAGACTGTGAAGAAAATGAAGTAACATTAAATGCAAAAACACTTCAATACTCGACCTAATCTGCATAAGCAAGAGGTAGATCAAGTAGGATTTTGATTTAGTCGCTCTGAAAATGCAGATTGCCTTCACACTTTGTGATATGTCACAGGGGGAAAAAAATAGCCTGCACTTTTCAATCCTATTTTAAACAGGATCTATGAATAATACCTGGACTCATCCATCCATGTCAGACCTAAGTCTTGTGGTTTCTTCCAAAATAGCCCAGTCCACACCAGCACGGTCTCAGGGCCTGCATTCCACACGACTGCTGCACTCCAGCTGCAATTGTCCCCACTCGACTCCTTACACATGCTGTTCACAGCATTGCCTCTCAGCACCTAGATCATTTCCAAATCAAATACAAATAAAGACATTTCAGGGGGTTATGTCAACATTTAGCCCGTTTCCTCCTGCCCACAATCTATGCTAATATCTGACTTTTGTCAGCAGCCCTTGGTGTCTTTCGTGCACACCTCTGGCACGTTCTTTACTGTGCCTGGCTGCCAAATTCTTTTCCAAAAAATGGCACCGACACATAAAAATCCTATTGATACTCATATGCTCATTTTGCACATCACTGCATTCATTTTCTTACCAAGATTACAATATTTATCAGAATTTGTTAGAGCCAGCTGTATTTGACTGGGTTATGTTTAGAAGCAAGGAGTTTGATCCAGATGTCATTCTTCATCTGCTAGTTCTTCTAAAGGATTTTTAAATATACATGCTTTTCACATTTTAAACAGGGTTTTCAGTTCTTTCTTCCTTCACCCAGAATATATAATGGTCAAGCAATGTTTACAGTTTGCTTGCTGGATCTAAGAATCATCTCACACTTCTTTGTTTTGCTCTAAAAAGATGCTCTACATCTTTTATATAATTTCACAACTTTGTAGGAGAGCTCCGTTTTTACATCTTTTACACAGAAACATTAAAAGATCTTTTAATCTGCCTTCTTTCCTTCTCATACTAAACTCAAACTAAAAATTCTCTTTGTTCTTTGCTAAATGCTTCTGCATTTCAATAAGGTAGGTACAATCAGAGTTTATATATTATTGGAAAACAGAACTAAAGCATACAGAATATTGCTCAAGATTCAGTATCTGATTATTTTTTAAAAGCTGGGAAAGAATACAGCCTGAAAACATATGGAAAAAAAGAAGCACTTCCTCCATTTCAATTCTAGAAGGGCTCCTTCAGAAAATAAATGAAAAATGTATTTCTGTAAATGAAAAACAAGGATTATCTTGATATTACGACTTGGCTTACTTAATATTTATTCTGAACCTTGCTGAATATGCAAGTGAAACTCAGGGTCAATGACTGTTCTTTCAGACTGCTCCCTGGTCATTGCTTTTTTTGAAGGTGGTGGCTGGAGAGGGGATTAATTTCTTGGGGTTTTCTAGCTCACTAAACATGATCAGCTGAACAGATAAAATCCACAATCCAAATATATTTATCTGCTTATAACTTTTCTCATTCTGGTGGTTATTGAAAAAAATTGTGGAAAAAAACACAATATCTCAGTTCTCAAAATATTTGTGCTGTGTGCCTAGGTCAGATCCTTGCTTCCTTCATCTCTAGTGATGAAGAAAAATAGAAGAGCCTCAATTCAGACTGAGTGTGATGCCTTTTGTAATGACTACTCTCTAATATTGTTTAATTGCCTGTGAAGATGCAAACAGGCTTAAAATCCATAATAGTTAGCTTAAGATAACTGGCTGAGGTTCAGGCAAATCATCCAATATCAGCATTTCTGGTTGCTTTGCAGAGTAAAAAGGAGAAAATTAAGAGGGATAATCAGTGAATGCAGTGGAAGTGGGGGAAAGGTTTATTTGCTAAGAATATGTGTTTCTAGCACACCTTTTTTTTTTTTTTTTTTTTTGTATGCTGCAGACAGTAAACATAAGGCCATATAAGCCATAGCCAATCTACACATTGAAATTCATATTTGCGGGCTATCTCTGAGCCAAAATTTGCAAGGAGAGAAAGAAACTACTGAGAAGGACACAAGAAAGACATGCAGAAACAAATAACTCCTGGTTCTCTATCAGACAGAAATAGAAGATATCTGTAGCCTGCAAAATCTGCCTTTTTTTTTTTTT
>VXBR01005089.1:3250822-3270451 GCA_013400215.1 Cisticola juncidis
TTTTTTTTGGGTCAACGAACCTCTTACACTTTGTTCTGTGTTAAATGGGATTCTTGAAGTGATACCAGTACATTTAACATCACCAGTTGCTCTTACATTCCAGGCAACAAAATAACTGAAATAGGAGCTTGCTACTGTTTATCAATTCCCCTGAACACACACTTCTCAAGGTTTGAAATTGCTGCTGTTTTCACATTGCACCTTGAAATGAATATCAAACCAGTGAGTTTGTGGCATGAAAATAGGTCACGGTGGAAGCACATGCTAGCTAGAAACCAGCATACTGCTTACATATATATGGGGGCATATTGAGCCTGTAATTAAAAACTTGCCATACACTAGGAAATAAAACAGTAATATGGGAAGGAAAAACAAAACAAAGCAAAAAAAACCACAACCAAAACAAAGCAACAACAAAACCCCCATCAAACTTCAGATAAAGTCTAGGCAGTATTGCCTCTCTGGCTAACAGGAAAAAGTTGTTTTTATGCTTTTATGTTTTTATGCTTTTCTATCCTCTCCAACCTGCTTTCAACAAATGAGCTTGTGTATATCCAGATGAGATTAATAATAACCTGTAACCTGTGGTTTACTCTGTGATAGAAAAATCACAGAGAAAAAAAATATAGAGTGTGGGAGATACAACAAATAACAAGCATATTAATTTCTCTCTTTCATGTCATTACTGTGGACAACAGTAATACCTGTATATATACCTATACATGGTGCTGCTGACTTCTGCTGAAACATCTTTATTCCAATCTTGAACATTCCAATGAACATCCTGCTTGGCTGCAAAGAAAAGAGAACAGATTGAAAGAGTAATGTGAGCAGCAGGTCTTTTAAAGAACATTTCTGGAATGTGAGTGCATGCACAGGTGTTTATATCCTCACACATTTTTTTATTTCAATATTTCTTTAAAGCTGCTGAAAATCTTTTTTTTTTTTTTTTCTAAAATTGTGGTCTTGTAAACTCTGATATTAGAAAATGTTTTTAACCATTTTATAACTCTTAAAAAAAAAATCCCATTAATGCCTGACAGCCAGGTCTAAAAACTTGCTGGAGGCTAGGATTATGATTCATAATTGAATTTCTCCCACATTTTTCTTCAGTGGATCCAGAAAAAAAATTATTTTATCTGAAGCTCTTTATATTACTGTAACCAAGTACATAACAACATACTGTAGTATTCTGGTTTATATAAAACAAATGAAAAATTAGCCGTGGTCACATACAAATCTGCTTTCCTCACAAAGTTATATAGATGAAAATATGATTGGAGAAACCACAACAATATCTTTCAAGGTAACTATATTTTAACTGCTTTCAGAAATATTAATTTATTTGGAAAGTTAAGGGAATAACCTTTAAGTGAATTATTGAACTTGTATTCCATTGTTTTAAATTAATTATTTTGCCTGTAAAATTAGCATCAATGCTGCTTCTACTGAGCTTAATGGTAAAACAACCACCATATGAGCAAGGTTGAATCTCGCTCATCCCTTAAAATACCAACTATATATATCAATTTATGTATGATTCTTCAAAAGAATATATTTATACTCAGCAGTGCTATATTTCAGAGAAAAGAATGCACTGACTAAACATCAGGGGGCTACACACGAAACTTGCAGCAAGCTCTTAGTTCTGATCAGTTTTCTCTGAAAATAAACATTTCAAAATCTATGTATGAACTGCACACAAAATTTCCATTTTTCTGACCATTCCCAATCACAATTCAGTATGCATTAGCTGGGCTTCTGTCAACATAATTGGCTACAGCAGTCAGATTTTCAGAAGGGCTTAACATCAGCTTTGCCACCAAAACAAATAAAATTATCAGAACAAGAACTGCATACAAGATGCTGACTTCCTTGAGAAATCTGTGAGCAAGTGTCATGGTTGGAGCTGCTTAATTCTGGCTTCTTCTGAACATTTGACCTTCATCTAAGACCTAGAGTGGTGCCAAATCCTCTTTAGAAAGCCCATCTCCCCTGAGTGCCTTTTCTCCCTGTAAAAATCCACTCTACTGCATCTGCAGGATTAGTAGAATGAGATAGGATACGGAAGGAATACCATATGCAGTCCAACCATTTCGCTTCTTAATAATTATTCCTGCTGCTTACTGCTTGATTCCACAGGAATATTTATTTTAATTATTAAAGAGTAGAAAACACAGAAAAGACCTTCTGGACCAATGTGTTTGCTCTTGTGAATTTCTCAAGATGGCTTAGCCTAAGGAAGGAGCCTCTAGACATCAATGTAAATTCACATTTTGATGGATTTTGCATTGATTGCCAATGTCAATGTTAAAGCACCTGTTATTTGGGCCTAAAGAAAGCATTTTCTAAAAATAGGCATCCAGTTGCCTAGTGGGCTTGAATTCAATGTTGACAGAGTATCCTGTATAATTGCAATTTCTTTTGTCCTACTATATATATTATATATTTGTATATTTTGTCTTACTTTTTATTATATCCAGTGACTTCTCAAGTGTCCCATCTTCTGTCCCTTTTAGAACTATATAAATACAGTTATACTAATAAATATAGGGCATATTGAGATCAAATTAAGTATTCCATGGAGAGATTTCATTTCTTACTGATTGTGATCAACATAAACACAAAACAAATGGGTTTGCTCACAGGAACAAAGAAAAATTGGAATTGTATAAGCATCCTCTGTGGCCGTTTAAGAAAGGGAGATCTCAGGATTTTTTCAGAACCATGTTCCCTTTTCATTTATTACCATTTCCCAGTAGGAGAAAGAAGGTGGAAAAGAAATAATAGAAGCATAGAAATACACACAGAATAAGCTTATATTTTATTGGCAGGCTATTCACAAAAGCCAGAGAACAGCACTGCATTAATTTAACATAGCTATGGCCTCACTGCATCCTCAGTATTTCCAGATCAGTTGGATGATGTGACAAAATGGAACTTCTGGTGTGGTATTTTCTGTAAATACAGATGTGAATCAAACCCTGCTGTGGGGATGATCCACAGTTCTGTGACTTCAGTCATATCAAAATTACCACATTCTACATAAGGGGACAAAAGGAAAGAGGGCAACACAAGATTGTGTGAAGATGAAGATCTCAAAATCCTTCTGGAACATATGAAGTACAGTATGGTTGCATACAAAACTTATACCAGAGAAGAAAGGGTAAGAAATAGGTAAAATCAACCAGAATATCTGGTTGCAAATCATTGTACAATTCTTGTTGGGAGGTTTTCCCCTATAGGGAAATTCTCTTTGTCTAAAGCTGATTATAACTTGGGATGAAGACACTGTACAGTATAAAGTAATAGCAACATTTTATATGAGGAAAAAAACCACAGTAGGGTAGAGACTTAGAATTTATTATGACATTCATTAATTTTACTATGGTTCAACTTAACTAGATTCTATGCATTACAAATGTACCCTATGGTTCTCCAGACAGGATCCTGTAGAGGAGTGAAAAAAACAGAGAACAACAAGGGAAAGAAAACAAGGCAACTAAGGTGAATACACTGTCCAGAGAAAAGATTTTGCTGAGCACAGGAAGAATGCAAAAGAATTTCCTCTGTGACAGATTTGTTTGAAAACACAACCTCAAGAAGCAGCACATGAGACTTTGACCAGAACTTATCATTTACTTTGTGATGAGCAACAAGTCAATTTGCTAAGCATTTTAATGCTGCTCTATTTTTTTTTGTTGTTGTGTTTTGGTTTTTTACTTGTTTAGAAACAGTCAAGCACAAATGAAAATTAAATAGAGTATTTGATTTTTTGTTAAAGAAAACATCTCACTCAGTCTGAAATAAACCTGTAATTTGGGGCTTTGTTTAAATTTTATGGAAAAGTAAAGATACATTTTACTTTGGCCTTGTCCCTTAACACTCTTGGTTTTGTTCCTTGGGCAAGTTCAAATTAAAAGAAAAAAAAAAATTAGAGTTACAATCCTTTACAGAGCTCTGCTCCTGCCGCAAATTCTTGGGCCATTACTGGTCTGTCACTGAGGTGATGTCGGTGAGAAAATCACTCTATCTCAAGTGCTCTTTTAAGAAACTATTTCTGAACCTTCATTTGTGCTCTTTTTTCTTTCAAACATTACTTTAAAGGTTTTGCTACTGTTACTTATGACAGCAGCATACAATAAGTTAGGACAGCAGTGTAAAATCTGCTTGATGTCACCACCTGTTACATTATATCACAGGGGAAGAGATGGAGCTTCATATCTCAGGGATAACAGTGACAAAACAGTCAAGCAGAAACAAGCAGAAACAGTTATTCAGTACAGAACTTTCATGTTTAACTCTGCCAGGTGAAATCATGCTGCTCCTGAGATCAGGGATGCTTTTGCAGGCTTTGTCATCAACTGCAGCAGAATAAGTACCAATCTTTATCTCCTAGAAGGAATTCCCCAGCTAAATACCCACAGTCAACCCTAAGAGATTAAGAGACTAATCATATCTGGTTTAGCCATATAAATACCAGTTCCACCCTTACAACTGTCCTAATTCTGTTATCAAAGGAGTAACTTAATATTGCTGACCCAGTTCAATAAAGTGGTAAGAGGTGATAAAGGGAAGTATTCATCACAATAGGGTTAACACACACTTTCACTGAAACAAAACTGTGACTGTGATCACTGGAAGGAACCTAGGCTACTCTTCCATTCTGAATCACCTTTGGCAAAAAAACCAGCAGAGGCTCACCTCTCGCTGTGCAAGCTTCCTATCTTCCCCAGAATTCACTGACGTGGTAAGAAGTAGCCAGAAGATATCTGCTCTTTGGATACCCCACTGCTCCCTGGGGAAAAACAAAAAGCTGTTACAACTCTCTGTACGGACAAACTCATTCAGTAATATGCATATAAAATACCTTAATAACTCTAGGAATGTTCTGCAGAAGACAAAAATGCAAAATAGTCAAAATATAGGGAGGCAAAGGTAAAATAAAGAAAGGATAGCTTCAGCCTACTGAAATATTCATTTCCCAGGGTGTTTATTAGATGGCTATTCTAGCTATTTTGTCAGACATTCTCACTCCTTTTCCACACTCTTTTCTTTGTTGTGACTGTTCTTATTGTTTGAGAGTTGAGAAGCATTTCAAATGAAGGAGTCACATTTTTCAATAATACATCAAGCATAATCTGAGCACATTCAGAAATGATGGGGCCCACAGCAAATTACATGTTGCAAAGCCTCATCAGCTGAAGCGATTACTTCATTTCTTCAAGTCATTTTAAAAGAACTAAGAAACTGATGCTATTTACATCATGTATATAAATAACATGGATCTCATATTTATATAAAATGTGTGAGATTGGTGAACATTACTGCAAGTGTTCATTTGAATTTTAACTTGAATTCATACTACCAGTGATTGCACAATGGAGACAATGATTGTACCTAACCCCTTTTGAATTTTCTCTCTGCAGGATTTCAATGAGGCTCTGCTTTTTTTTGCACGAGCTTTCTCAGAGGCAAGGGCTTGTGATGACAAGTGCAGTCTTTACAGAGAACACTATTTCAAAAAATCATTTCAGGAGAGTTCCTAAAGATCAGCCATGTGAAGACAAACTCATATTATGAAGGGGAAAGGAATAAAGGGAAAAAAGGGAAAAGGGAAAATTGAGACATTTTCAGTATTTTGTTTGGCATTTGCTTTGCTTTCAGCTAAAATGTGTGTATAGGTGCTATAAAACTTAAAAACTGGTTTGATAGATTTCAAAAGTGTTTATCAAGAACAAGGAGCACTTGTCAGCGAAGTGTTTCCATCCTGAGATATATCAGAGACATAGAAGAGCATATTTTTCTGTTTATGCATGCTACTACAACTGGAAGGATAAGTATTTTTGCGAAAAACTTGCAGTTAATCATATAACAGTAGATTATATAGCACAGTTGGTTTGGTACATGACAGTGCTCCACATTTCAGGTGGGTAAGACTTCCAAAATCCCAAAACATTGTTCCAAAAACAATGAGCCACCCACACAAGGCACTGAAGCACTTCAGACAAAAGAAGTTTACTTTGCTAAGGAAAGGTTTATAACCTATTAATCTCACATAGCTGGTATTATTTTACATACTGTATGGGACAATTCATCACAGGATGCTCTTATTCCCAAAATTCCTCACCAGAGCACTCAAGGCCAGTAAAGTAACACATCTGAGGGCAAATGTGAGTGTGGATTTCATCTGTGAAGACTCTGGAAGAAAAAAATATTAAAGAGCTGTGCTTATTCACCCAGACAGTGAAAATAACCGTTTGCTGATGACTGAAGAGACTGGCTATATTTCCAAATACTGCTTTAACTTACCCACCAGAAATATCATACAGGTTTCTTTCTAATTCCAACTGGATCAAAAAAGTAGCATGATTGAGCTACTTTTTTCAATTATGTTCACCCCCTAGATTGGAAGATCCTTTCCAACTTCTATAATGACATGGATTTTACTAAAAATCCAGTTAAGATTAGCTGGGACTGTCATGACTGAAAACCACAATGGCTGAAGGACATAATCACTTTGAAGACTAAGGTGACTTCCCAAAAGACTATTCCCATAAGCTGACAATGTCATGAGCATTTCAAAACATATTACAATATTGATCAATGAAATCTCACACTCACTTGACATACAGAAGCATTCCTAGTCACATTAAACCCTTGGGAGTCTGGACCTTGAGTTTCCAAAAAGTTAAAATCCTGTTGATGTTTTTGGTGTTGTAATTTGCATTTAATCGGGACTGATCTTTTTCAGAGATTGCAAGTGCTGCTTAGTCTATGATGGACAACTAAATAAAAGGCAAATAAATCAGTTCCTGAAAAAAATGGCCTAAAGAAAAAACTTTTCTGCTGAAAAAACTCAATGTGTCATAAATATACAGTGAGGCACAGACATTTCTAGTCCAGTAGCTGAACCTGAAGGCAACTTTTTAGCTAATATGCAAATGGCAGGAGCAGATGTGTATAGCAGCTTTTTACACTTTGGTTGCATAATATAACAAGGAGAGTTTTACATTTTAATTCATGTTTGCCCCTATATTACACTAACCGAAGGAGCAGTGAATCTCTGGCACCGTACATCTGAAGACAAGGCTACAATGTAGTATGGAGCCAACAGGTATTTGGCCCAGGATTTTAAAGGAGGTTTGTATGGAAAACAGAAAAAAAAATCAGGAAAAAAACCCCATAGCTACATTAACTTTGCAATCAGGCTGTTCTTGTAGCGCATGAAGAGAGGAGAAACTTCAACTATGCCAAGACAGGAGAAGGAAACCAGACTGTGACACATTCAGAGTCAGGCCAAACCAGCGGTAATTCCAAGGAAGGAAAGAAGTTCTGAGGGCTCTTTGCAAATGAAAATTGGCAATTGGCACCAAGCCATTTCTGCAGTGAGTCAGAGCTGAGGTCGCTACTACAGCCAGTGCTTTGCCACTCCTGAGCAATAAGCTTTGTTTGGGGGATGTCAGCTCAATTTATTATACACAGATTAAATTTGATTTTCTACTGCATTGACAAATTATATACAGACAGGCTTATGAAAACCTCTGCTGTTAGCATATATTTGTTCATATTTCCTATACCTGCAGTTCAAAAAGGCTGAGAGCCATCAAAGTTGTTGGATTATTACTGATTATTATTACACTTGTAAAATAGCAGAAACCAAAATCCAAAAATATATAAGCACTTGATTTTCATTGCATTCAAAAAAATATCTAAAGTACATATTCTATAAAACAACTCAGAAAAAAACCCCATACTTGGAGTTTACAGGCAGGTCCTTAAAGAAAGTACAAACGTTTTCAATATCCCAACATTAGCAAGATTCATGTGTTCAGCTAAAATAAAAGCAGTCAATAGGTCATTTATTTAGCCTTTCATACCTTATAAATAATATCTAAATAAACTAAATTAACTTAATAGTCACCATAACAGGAGAAGCAAAGAGTGACTTTAATAAGTGCCATTTATCAGGAAAGAAACACATCAGACAGATTCCCTACAAGACAGTGAATATACCTAAGAATTCTGACTCTGCCATATGTACAGAATGCTATGTTCAACTTGTCAGTACGCTTGCAGCTCTCTTCCTCTCCCCAGCCAAATATTCAGTATCATGAAACTTAAAAAAGTATTCCATTTGCACAAGGTTTCCTGTTTGAGTTTGGTCTGGTTTTGCACTGTGATGGTAATTATTGTTTGTGCCCACCTACATATTTTCCACCTTCAATAAATACTGAGCATACTGATTTATTTGAACTGACTTTGAAAGACTGAGATCAGAAAGACCTGTCAGGTCCTAACCATTCCATGAAAAGTGGAGAAACCCTGGAAATGCCCACATGTGAAGGCATTTCCTCATAAATTCTCTCACTAAGGTGATGCCTTAAGTTTTAGCTTTCATGTTTTTCATATTCTGTGCTGCCTAGGGGTGTAGTTCTGAGCCTCATATTAAGTGTTAGTCAGCTCTCTTCACAGAGTAGGAAGACAAAATAAATCCTTTTCCTGCTGAGGACCAAGGACAACTTTCAGGCCCCAAAGCATAAACAGTGGTGGACTGAAGGGAGGAACAAGAAGGATGGAACCTCACAACCTGAAGCTGTAATTGGACAATTAAATCCCAATATGCAAATGGACCAAAACTTATAAAAACATAAGATCTCATGACGGGTCAGTCATTTTGTGACCATTCTAAGTTCACCTTGGGTGCAGCCCTTGTCAGGCCCTGTCTTGCCCAAGGTGGATCCTAGAGGCCTTTCAACAAATATCTACTTTATTCTCTAGCTCTGTCCAGTCTCTATTTCAGGTCAGCCTTCCCAAGGCATCAAAGGGAAAGCTTGCATTTCCTTAGACAACAAAATCAAAGAGAAAAACTACAGAATCATAAGGGAACAGATTTCATTCCTTTTTACAGTTATGGAACCACTGTTAATTAGATGCCTGTGGGATGAAAAGATGGCAAAAGAGAAGTGTCAATTTCTAGATACACTAAAGACACAGCCCAAGAGTCACTTATAGAAACATAGCTTGGATATCATGTGGCTCCCTAGTTCCCCAATCCTTTCCTTTAGCATCAGATGAACCAGTATTTCAGAGGGAGGGGGGAAGTTCATCTACCACAAAGCTCTAGCCAGGTTAAAATTCACTTTGTATCTTTTCAGCAGTTCAAAATAAGCCCGTCAACCTAAAAAATACACAGTGATTTTCTTGGCAGGGGTTTCTACCTGAAAGGGCCTCCCTTCTACTCCTGAGACCCATGTGCTGATGCTCCTGCTGACTTCTGTACCTCTACTTCCCTCTCTTCCTCAGGGTCACAGAACTGCAAAAACAGTGACATTTCAAAGGTGGGTGGATAGCCTAGACAAAATCTTAGGAAAGACTCAAGTGTAAAAATACTTTAAGAAAAGAGAAATTTTCACCAAAAGGAAAAAAAAAGGCAAATTTTGGAGTGCTTTCTGGCAGTAAAGTAGCTGAAAATTAGTTATTTTAGATTCCCTCTTAAACTGCAGAAGGAAACAGAGACAATCTCTAAGGAAATAACTAGGTCCTGTATTTAAGCCTAAGTTAAATAAATGCAATGAATGTATGAGAGGGTACTTGCTCCTTTTCCTTTTATCTCTTTCTTTTTCAATACAGGCTTCTGAAGAAGCTCACCAGCACGGGACAGGAAAGTTCTCAAGAGTGAAATGAGGATATGCATCTCAATGTCACCTCAGGCAAAAAAATTTTTGGTTGAAAAATCCAAGTGGTGTGTTGGTGTCTTGGTCTATGGATGACTGCTACCATGAAACAAGGCACAGGAATGTCTCTTTTGCAGAAAAAAGAAATTGTAAAATGGTGTTGTGCCAGAGAAAGACTGACAAAAAGTGTCTTTTGTTTGAGAGATGAGATTTCTAAGCACACTTTCAAGGCAGCTGAAATGGGGACACTACTATCCTTAACACAAAAAAGTTAACAAATGCAAGTTCTGAGTGTTTTTCACTGAATATCAGTATAACTGAATATTTTCACTACAGACAAAGTCAAGGATGTCTGAAGAGGTTTAAAGTACGCACTTACACTATAAGAAAGCAAAAAGTCTTTAAGTTCAAAGCTGACAGCTTAGAGGAAACTAGAACACAAGCATCTGGCTGCTTCTGTTTCCCATTTTAAGAGGTAGCAGCTCAATGATTCTTGTTTCCTGCCTTGCTGTCCTCTTAATTTGACAGCAAGACTGAAACTATAATCACGTTTGGGAGATCTGAGGTAATGTTCAGTGAAAGAACAAGTAGTAAAGGAAACACATGAAATTGTTCTTTCAGTGTATTTATCTGTAAGATCTTCCTTGTCACATATTGTTAAGTACTGGTTTATAATCCTCTTTCCAATATTAGTAATTCTTGACATACAAGCTTCGCTTTCAGTAAAATTTATGTTCCAAGGTAAAAAAAAACTGCTTTATTCCCAGGAGAGACACAAGTCTTCTATAATGCCTGCTCTTAAGATATTTGCTTTTTGCCATCACCTTGCTCTTTTCCCATTGGAAGAACTATAATTCTGCTCTAAAAATTTTTTTTAAATATGCATTGAATACATTTTGAACAGCACCTGAAGTACAGGAACACAGACAATACATGTATTTTTCTTTAGACTGAATAACAAACCCCATGATAAATAAGATATTTGTGAGTTATATTTACACCGAAGGGATTCATCTTCACCTTTCAGTACCAAGAGGGGATTTTTGACATGGACAGAAATGAAAAGAGAGTAAAAAGTGCTGATGTCCTACTAAAGACAGACTTTTTTGAGCAGAACACAGACGGTCAGCTAGGTAGTCTCTACTTCTTTTGTTTCATTTAATAGTATCTGAATAAGTATTTCTGCATGTAAATTTACCTCACCTGCAAAAAAAAAAAAATTTACATTCCTTAATGAATGTTCACTTATGGGAAAACAACTCTTAAACATTTCCAGTCCAAGCCCATTTGACCATCTAAAAATTAGATTTTTCTTCAGCAAACCACAAAGACAAGCCGAACATTTACATCTCCATTAATGTAATAATAACACCACCACTTAATTTATAAGATAGATTTTTATTAACACATCAGTTTTTCTCTTTGGAAGACTATTTTGCTAGAGTTCTAAATCAAGCAATTGCTTTGTAGTGAGCAATCTACAGTTGCCCAGCACAATTACTGCAGTTATATTCTGGATATACAGAAGTCTTGATGGTGGGACATCTGGGAAAAAAAAAAAGTGGTTTTCAAAGATAGCAGTGTTAGATAATGGAGCTCAGGTGTCCTTATAAAGTATAGGGTCTATTCCCTTCAAAGTACAGGAAGCTCTTTTTGAATACTAAGCACTTTCAGAAGAAGCATACAGTTTAAAATTATATATTTAAATTGTATGCTACTAATTTTCGATTACATACCTTCTACAGTAAAGTCATTTTAATGGACTACAAAGAACAAATATCATAAGAATATGGGAAGGCTATCTTGGGTGACAGAAGTGATTCTCAGCCCAATTCCTAGCATTCACATCAGGAGGCTAAAACACATTTTCCTTCCTCCACATTAAGAGCACACTGAATCGCTGTATCAAGAAGAATCAGCTCAACTGCCAGAGCAATTGCCACAGGGAATTGTCTCCATCAATGCAACACAACAGATTTGCCTGGGCATATCACACTAACTAGCTATTTCACTACATTTAGCAGAAGAGACTGCCAAATTACTGTCTAATTCAGTGGAGATACAGATCTAGCAGTCTATTAGAGCCCTTGCTTTGACTTACAGTCTGATTTAAAGTGACAATTCAAATCTACTCTTGTATAACCATAAAATAATGGGATATTAATAATACAGGTTGTGCATTTCATGTCAAGCTCAATTTTAAGCTTATTTTCAAGATGAAATGAAATATTTAAAAATTGAAGTGAAATGATAAATGAGGAGGCTGGAGAAAGGTAACTAAATCATACAAGTTTTATACTGTCCTTTTCCTGTGTACATTGTCAAACTTTGTTATGGGTAAATGCAGTGGAACAGCCATTTTTTACCCCTCAGTATTAAAAAAATAGTATTGAAGCGATGACAGATCACTTGTACATTTTTTACCCTGTATATTTCAAGGGCAGTGCCAAGCACTGTGTCCTTCCAAGCCTTGAGAGCAGATGCTGAAATGAAGGCAAGAGTATTAAAGAGATTAGTCAAAAAGAGAGACGGCACAAATTCTAAATGCTCCAAAGATCCCAGACTGGAATATGAAATCTTCATAAAGATATTTATACACTTAAGAAATTGAAGAAGGGCAAATGAATGAGCTTCCCAAAAACAATAAAGAGACAAAAACATGAGATAGAATCTGGGGGGTGGAAGTCACATTATGATTGCGGCTACCTTAGCAATATACATGCAAGTATGAATGCAAACAACTTGGAAATACCATTTGATTAGAAACCAGGGCCAGTTTGTGGTATCCTTGTGGTAAAAACATCCTCACTTTGCATTTTTCCCAAGTCTACTTGGCAACAAGGAATTTTTCCTGGGCTGTCAATAGACAAACAGACGCAAATCTTTATCATTACACAGGCTGGACTGCCAGTGAGGAGGATTAGACCCAAGAGCATTTATGGGAAGAACCAAGTCAATCCTTAGGATAGGGTAAGATAGGACTGTTACTATCAGTAGTTATCAGTCTTCCAGATTCTGCCCTGCTTGAGTCTGACACTGACCCATATGACTTAAAGGAAGAAATTTACCTTCTACAACATGTTAATAGGAAACTCCAGAAAATAATGAAACACTTCCTCTCCTGAGGGCAGTTCATTCTTTTTCCTCTGAAAAGTGTCCCAACAACTGCATCATTCCTGCTTGATCCTGTTAGAAAGTGAAACTTAATGGGAAGTTAAGTTTGAGAAATGGGAATCTTCCACCTGCTAAGAAATACAAATCTTTGTGCTCAACAGCAGTCAGATTGTGAGTCTTGAACTGAGTCAGATTTTAGACAGCACTAGTTTTGTTCCACATCGTGTGCCATGTGGGGATAGTCTTTTTAATAAGAGAGAATACACTAATGATATCTGTGACTACTGGCTATGATTTTTATTAAAGCAGAGTAAATGTTTTATGCAAAATGAATCTTTAAAATCTATTCAAATGAGACTGCAAAACCCTTGTTGAACAAGGCAAGCTCTTTTTTTCATATTGCAGGCATACATTGCACACTACTGCAAATGTCAGAGCATAAAAGATCTCCTTACAATGCCCAGATTTGAATACATTAAAACTTTCACCACTTTCACTGAGTGAGAGCCAATTTAATAAATCACTGAAATTTACTCTCAGAAAGCTGTTTCAAACCTGTCCTGCATAAAGCATCCAGTCAAAGCTGTATGAATAATCTTGATGAGGTTGCGAATTTGCACTTAGTAAGTTTAACACAATTTATTCTATATATTACAAACATTTCAATACCCTTACATTTCCTAGGCCTGATTTTCCATTCTCTAAACTGGCAAACTCTCAGGTCAAGGAGTTTTCATGACCCATTTTGCAACAAGAAATTATTTGAAACCAAGTAGAATTTTCAAGATGTATGGTTATGATTAAAAGTGTCAGTTCCCACAAACTATGTGAAATGCATATTGCACTTATATAGTCCTATAACCCTCTGCTATTTTATTCTTATACCTTTATAACAATTTTTAAATTTTTATTGAAAATTTATAACAGCTGGATGCAATTGTTAGCTTAACATGAAATTTTAAAACAAGGGTGTAAATTCCAATGCAAAAGGAATAGGTTGACTATCCAGTGCTTTTGTTTAAAATGTATGTGGCAAATAATAAATCACAAAAGATTTAGAGTTTGTGAGTTTTTTTGTTGTTTTTACTTTTAAACAGGGGGCTTTCTGAGACTGTATATCACAGTTATTTGTTACAGAAATCTGGACATTCTATTGTTAGCCTATCAAGATTTTAACAGAATAAAATTGAAGGAAAGAAATACGGATAAAGATCAGTCTAAGCCACCCCATAATGTGAATCTCCTACTCAACAGTAGTAGTATAAACATCTCCCATACAAAAACTCTGGAAAGAAATCAATCATTTACTCAAAGCCACTTTATTTCTCTCTACCAACCTCTAAACAATAAAATCCCTTTGCAAGTACCAGCTTTTGGGAAGTAAGCTTTATAAAGGTGCTATCATACAAACAAGCCAAGCTCTGCAGACGTACTCATGTAAGTAACTCAAAATAATGGAACAAATTAGAAACAGAGGTGAGAATAGGATACAGGTCCCACGCTTCCTGTGCTTTGGTTTGTGAGGTGTGTCCTCATCAACTCATGCTTCCCTAGGGTTGCACACACAGGTAGACTCTGATGCCTTAGGTTTTAGCTTTCGTGTTTTTCACATTCTGTGCTGCCTAGGGGTGTAGTTCTGAGCCTCATATTAAGTGTCAGTAAGCTCTCTTCACAGAGCAGGTAGACAAAACAAATCCTTTTCCAGCTTGAGACCAAGGACAACTGTTACAAATTTCAGGCGCAAAAGCATAGACAATGGTGGACTGAAGAGAGAAAATAAGAAGGATGGGACTTCATAATCTGAAGCTGTAATTGGATAATTAAATACAATATGCAAATAGACCAAAACTCATAAAAGTGCAAGACCTTGTGACCAGTTGTCCATTTTGTGACCATTTTGGGCCCATCTTAGGTGTAGCTCTGGCCAGGCTCTTGTACTGCCAAAGGTTATATCCTTAAAGGCCTTTTAATAAATGCCTACTTCATTCTCTTAGCTCTGTCTAGTCTCTGTTCCAGGTTCAGCCTGCCAAGGCATCACTCTACCTAAAAGAAGTAATCTCAACATTTCCACTCGAAACACAATTAAACCCTTTGTAGCTGCAAGGAATCCAACAATGCCCTGCTGATCTCAGTCTTTCATCAGGCGTTCTGGAGTCAGGGTGGTCTGATTCACCAAGTGCTCAAGGGCAGAGGGAGCAGTTTCCTGCTGCTTATTCAGATGAAGGAGGTCTGAAGTAGAACTGGATTTTAAGGAGCGTTTCCAAACCAAACTAAGATTTTTCCCAGGAACACTTTGCACAGTGCTCTCTGTGCCACCCTCACCTTCCCCACCCCCCAAACACCTGCAAACCATCTTTTAGTTCTTCTCACACCCCACTTCTGTGACCTTGCTTTCTAATCAGCACTGCCTTCCTTCAACAGAGATTTTCCATTGTCTCTAAGGAACTGTGCTTCATTCCAAATTTCACCTCCAAATGTTCTTTTTTTTCTGTCCTCACATTCAGCTCTGAAACTGGTTTGCATCACCACTGGAAAATAGAAGTGTAGAACACTGCAAGTATTTCTTTCATCTTCTACTTGGTCATTTTCATAGATGTACTCAGTTTACAGTTCAGGAGATTCATAGCTGCCAGTTGCCTTGAAGCTTGACTAACAAGGAACCATCAGAAGGACTCAGTCCTCAGAATTACATCACTGAGGTTTATCTACAGTGCCAGAGGTATATAGATATATTTTCCTCCAACAATAAAAACATAAAGATTCAACACTGAAATGGAGGCGTTTCTGTGCCATATGCCAGTCTGGCAGAGCCCATTCTCACAGATATATGATGTAATAGGAACATGCATGTAATAGGAATATGCATTTTTAATATGTCTGCCACACCCTACAGAAATACAATCTCGAAATCTTCTTGAAGACCTCTGTACACCATCCCACATGATCTACAGGATGATATTACCTCTCACTTCTGTTGAGGGACTTGCAGTGAAACTTCTTGTTCTGTCATCTCTTTCACAGCTACACAAAAGATAAAGACAATTCCCCTAATAAGCTACGTGTTATTTTGGTTGAAACAGCACCATGCAATGAAAAAATTGAAATCCAAACAGGCTAAAGCAAGGGAGAAGTCAAAAACCATTACATGTGCTCTCTATAGGGAGTGGCATTGGCAGTCTGAAGCTATGTAACATTTCTGGTTGCTCAGCAAAAGAAAAAATATTATGTTTATTTTCAAACAGATTCCTTAAGAGCAGTTTTCTAACACTTTTTTCTACTAAAAATTGAGACACCGTGGAGCCTCCAAAGCTGTTGAAATTAGGGCATTATTAAAGCTAGAGAATTAAAATACAAAATGGAATTATTTTCTGTCAGACTTCCCTAGAGGTTTTATTGCTTTTATAATACTCTTTTAAACATACTAATTTTTTGGAAAAAAAAAAAGTTTCTGTCAAAAGATGCTAAGTTATTTTATTTAAGAACACAGACCTACAAACAGCCTTCAGGAGGGAAAATACAACCCCAAAAACTTTCTTAAAACCAGGACAACAGTTGCCCCTGCCACAACAAACGTTAGTGGTATCCCAGATGCATTAGGAGTGTTGGCAGCAGACTGAGGAAAGTGATTGGTGAGACAATTGCAGTGCTGGGTCCTGTTGTGGGTCCCCAGTACAAGTGAGATCTGCTGGAGAAAGTCCAAAGAAGGGTTTGAACATGAGGAAGGTACTGAAGCATCTCTACCATGAGGAAAATCTGAGAAGCTATGACTGTCCAGCCTGGAGAAGGAAAAGCTCAGGAGCATCTTATCAAAGTGTATAAATACCCACAGGGGAAGTACAAAGACAACAGAGCCAGGCTCTTCTCACTGGTGCACAGTGATAGGACAAGGAGAGAGGAACACAAACCAAAACACAAGAGGTTCCCTTGGAACCTTAGATAAAATTTTTTCACTGTAAGGGTGACCAAGCACTGGCACAGGTTGCCCAAGGAATTCTATCTTCATAGATATTAAAAGGCCATGCAGCTATGGGCTAGAATCAGTTCTAGGTGAATTGCTTGTACCGGGAGATTGGATAAGATGACCTGCAGAGGTCCCTTCCAACCTCAACCATTATCTGAGTCTGCAATCATGAGGTTTCTTTATCATAAAAGGGAGTTAAACTCACAATATCATTAAAAATTCAGTGGTTTGAAAGACATCTTTCAAATGACATCCCCCCTTAGAAGGGGGACTGTGGGATTGCACTAAGTGAAGCTCAACAGCAAGTTCCTAAAAGACAGGTAAGGAAAATCTCCAGAAGGAAAGCCCTGCCAAATGACCGGAGCACTGGAGTGAAAACAGTGTTGGTGTCAAATCTCTAAAGTCCTAAATTCTGTCCCTGTCCTCTCCCAAATGCCTTATGGAAGCTGGTTAAAGCCATTTCAACTCTCCAAGTTTCAACTACAACCTTACCTCCTAGGAATTTTATGCAGAAAAATTAAAGTTAGATGTTTAGACATGAACATGAGGAGATAGAAATGCAAGGTTTTATAAGAGCAAAAAGAAATAAACTGATCAAAGGAACTGCATTCATCCACTTGTTAGTACAAAATCCCAGATCAGGAAGCCTTTACAGATGCTGCCTGTCCTGCAAACTGATCCTCCACACGCAGCACTTTGATCTGGCTGTACAATGCTGAGCTTGTAACAGAGGAACTCATGGAACAGACAGCACATCCAGCTCACAAGAGGTGACCCGCACCAGCTCAGCAGAAGGCTAGGGACTGATGAAGCTCCACACAACAGAACTTCTTCCTGAGACTTATTCTGTTGTCTTGCACGTAGAGGTGCACAAAGATCTACATTGTGATGAGTTATAGCCAAATGTGGCTGACAATGACGAAAGATTCAGTCCAGGAAATCTGAGCCAGAGGTCAGAATACCTCAAAACTCATATGCCAGGTATTCAAGAGATGATTTTGCTATGGATTTCAGAGGAGAACCATAAAAGTCCAAATGCATACGAGCCTGTGTTTTAGCTTCCCATTCCTCATTCCCTGAAGCATGCTGGCAAGAAACACAGCCACACAAATTCTTTAAGAGTATAACTTTACATTTCAGTGCTGATGATCTTTTTGTTTTCTTGCTTATAATTTCTGCTTTTGCAACACAGAACTGGTTCCTTTCCATGGGCTAGGAAACACTACTATTTAGTGTTCAGGTGGGTCTGTAACACTGTGTTTCTATTTCTGTGTGCACTGTTACTATCCCTTAAGGTCAGCTGCCATGGGAGTCATAGGGAGGCTGTCTGGGTGTCACTTCAGAAAAACCCCAGCATTTAAGCCCACCTCAGGCACACATAAGATAGCTATTGGTCTGTCTCAGGGCCCATTTCTTGATCAACCACAGCAGCAGGGCTGGGACACTCCTGAAGTTGCCCTGTCAGAACAATGGAATCATCTTTGACACCACAAGGCTTTTATAATAAGTGCACATATATGACTAGAGAGCTAAAAATTCCGTTTGCCTTTGGGAAAAAACATTTTGTGTCCCTGCGAGCAAGCTAACAGGAAGACAGGAAAACTTCAGGACTAACATTTAGAAAACAGTTGAAGTTCTGGAAGGCTCTGACAAGAAAACAGATAATCAGTCTGGGGAAAAGTGGCTAAGCCAGCATCGAAACATGCCAGTCAAACAGCAGGGAGGAACCCACCAGCCCAAACAAATGGAAACCAATGAAAAACACACTCTCTAATTGCTAAAAAAGATTGTACACAAGGGAGGCAAAGGAAATCCATTGGGAAGGCACTGCACCAGGCTTATTAAATACCAAGACAGACAATAAGGCCAATAAAACATAACAGAATGCTTAAGGAACTGATAAACTCTCTTAAGTGGTAAAGATATTAAATTAACCAAAAGAAACCAGACTTCTGGTGGGACAAGAACAGCTCATCCCAGTGTTACAAAAAGACAGAAAATGCAATTAGCAGCTCAGAAGGAACAGCAAAATAAGAGAATGATATTGCTAAAGCTCTAGGGAAGCCCAGACTCTGAGTGCTTCAGTCTGAACAGAAGAACAAAAAAACCCAAAACAACACCAACCAAGAAAAGAAAAGAAAAGAAAAGAAAAGAAAAAAAAAAATCCCAGTATATTACTAAAAAGTCATACAGCATAAGTTGAAATCACTAACAACAGTAAGTTGCTGGAAGATACCAGAGGGCTGTAGCAAATGTTTCTGAAGAATGAAATCAAAGGTTTTTTCAAAGTATGTCATTCAGAATGACCCAGAAAAATATCATGCAGTTAATATACTTTCTAATATAAAGTCACTTGCTCTCTTTTATGAGTTTGTTATTCAATGGACTGATCACTACTAGGGTACTCAGGTCAGAGCCATGTGAGCTGCCCCAAAGCCCTACCCCAAACACCAGCTTTCACCAACATCCAGGCCATCAGCTTCAGTGCTGACATTTACCCTTTGCATTGCTTTCTTTTAAGACATGAAGTTATTGAAACAAGGAAAAAAACCTGTGAAATTTCAGTAAGATTATCCTATTGCACAAAAGTCTTCCACTTGGACTCCAAGAGAAATGAAAAAGAACAAGAGACCTGGAACAGCAAGCCCAGACCAAGACAGCCTCCTCCCCATCAAAATAATGAGTCAGTGAGGGATAAAAAAAAACAAACACCTCTGAATGGAGAAAAAAGATAACATTTCAGCTGTGCAAATACAGAAAGACAGAAGCAGTAAGCCACTTATGCATTAATCAGGTTGTAAATGTTGCCTCAGTTCCACAAGTAACCACTTCTGCCTGCCTCCTAACTGGAGACAGTTCACAAAAAAAAAAAAAAAA
>VXBR01005089.1:3270487-3374349 GCA_013400215.1 Cisticola juncidis
AAAAAAAAAAAAAAGTCACTGCCAGGCTATTTTTAAACACTTCTTTCAGAGAAAAAGAAAATCTAAACCTTGGAGAAATATGTGACAACTGAAAATGGAGCACACAAACGAAACAGAAGTGTTTCAACCTTCTGAAGAGTGCCTTGATTTTGGGCACACCTCCATAGATCTTTATTGCTGAAAGTAGTGTCCTGTTGTGCTGTGAAATAGATACTAACTACCCAGGAGAGGGTACACAGACATTAAGTTGGTTCCCTCTGCAGATGTTAAGATGACAAAATGTGTCAAAGGGCATAGGACAAATACACAAAAGGGAGGGGAAACCTAGAGAGCTGCTGAATCCCTCACTTGAGCAAATGGTTTTAAGCTGCCAAGACTGGAATTGAATATGGCACAGCTTAGTCATTCCCTAAAAAATACTCTCTTGAAAGTGCTCCATTCCACCAATTCCTAAACCAAGTTTTTCCTGAAAGGTCTAGTGAGGCCAGTAACCAAGAGCAGCAGACATTATCTTGGCAAGGAGTTATTTCTTCGCCTTAAGCCTTCTAAGAAAGAAGTTTTGTTTTGTAATAAGGAATATTCCCAAAGAACATGGAGTGCTTGCTTGCATGTATAGTTCCTCTCTTAAAGACCTTTCCTGCTGTGCCACTCGAATTGGTGGCAGCACTGTAACTGCCACTTCCTCAGCACCCGCTGCTTTTGCAAATGCATGCAAGATTTTGTGTTTTAGGAGCTTTTTGAGAAAGCTGTGTAGGCTGAAGTCTGAAGAGCAAAAATAAAAAAACAAAACAAAACAAAACAAAAAAAAACCCAACCAACCAAACAAAACCAAAAACAAACAAACAAAAAAACCCAAACAAACAAACAAAAAACCCCAAAAAATCCACATAATCCAATGCAGGAAGCTACAGAAAGAACAGGGACTTTTAACATAGTAGGTTGCAAGAGTCACACCTTTAACCTGTTTGAATACTACAGCATAAACTTGAGTTAGGTTTTTGGTTTGCAGACCCTTTACCACCCATAAAGATCATAAAACTCCAGTCTACAAACAAGTAGGAGGCATTTCTAGGGAGTATCTGTTCTATGCAAGGTATTTTTTTCAGCTATTTCAAAGCTGCTGGTAGATCCCAGAAGGAGCAGCACTAGACCTTCATTGGGTCTCACTAACTGAAGGAAGCCAGACTGGGTCATTTCCCCTCTATTTCCTTTCCCTGTTTAGTCCACACCAGGTATTGAGACAACCAGATCAGTTTCATTCTTGCTCTGACTGCAAGAAACAGCTACAAAATATATTCTGCACAGCCCTTTCCATCTTCTGTATGCTAAGGCTGTCATTCCCATTTCCCAGAAAGACTTTCAGTGTCACACAGAGCAAGCTACCTAAAACGCCACACTCCATGAGTGTCACAGAAAACAGCGGTGTTGGTGATCCTGCATCCACAAAACAAACAAAAAACTCACTTTTCAGCAGCCACCTAACTGCACAGTCCCAGAGAGATAAAATGTGCTTACACATTCAGAATCATGACTCTCCAGGGACCTGAATATTTATCTGCTGTGGTCCAAGCATTAGGCTTAAAGGCATTACATCTCTGCTTTGGTGCCTGTAGGATCTCATTGTTTAAGACAACTCACAGCATGCCCAATGCATAAAGACCACCTGCAGTCTAGAACTAAGCACAGCAGTTCAGGAAGCTTACATTGAATTCATAATGACTGTAATACTCTCTTTTTACTAGTGTCTTTACCCAGGAATCAAAAGATCTAAATCAAAAGTTCTTTTTCAAGCCCAGCTGTGACACTCCAAAGTGCTTACTTTTGGTGAGGAGATAATTTCGCCTCACTTTAAACATCTACCTAACCATTTCAGTTAATAGTGCTAAAGGAACATCTGAAATAGGTCAAAAACTGTGAGATGAAAGTGCCCATTCCATTCCTTGAGCATACAGGGAGGTCTAGAAAACTCACCAGTATCATGATTTCATGTAGATTTTTATGTTTTAGAGCTCTGGCATGAGCTCCCCCTCAGCTTCATTGTGCACCTCTGGCTCTGGTTGTGACAGAACTTTTTGGACTTTCTCCTGCATAATATTTTCTATCTCGTCAGGTTTTTGCAGCACCTATGAATTTCTATGTGCTATAGCTAGGATGGCAAGGTCAGGTGGCAGAAGATGATTTACTGGAGAGAGAATGCCAGCCTAAATTAGAAAGGACATTGTGAATTCTGTTAATGCCCACCCCTAATTTTTTCGCTACTTCTACTGCAACCTGCTGAAGGTGAAGGAGACTACAGTACTACTAAATTCACTCCCTCAGTACCTTTTGAGATCTTCAGATTAAATGCCTAATATAAGTGCAGAGAAGCAGTGTCATTATGGCTCTTTCAAGTACAAATTACAACCATCTCAGAAAATTCGCATCTTTTTATATATCTTTATATGACTTTCTGCCCTCTTAGTATTTGCATCCAAGATCATTTTTCATGCTGTAATGACTTGGGGAAGGGTGGGGGGAGGAGCAGTTCCTGTGTGTTGTTCCTTAGCTGGCTTTTCTTATAATTGTTTGGGAATTAGAGACAGGCTGAAACTTTGAAATTTCTGCTGAGTAAAAGGCAAATGTAACTTTGCTAACTATGTTTTGGGGAGCTAGTTCAATAGAAACCAGCAGGGTCAGCAATAGCCTTTCCGTGAATAGTGCTGAAAGAGTGCTGATTGCTCAAAGCAGAAAATTAAGCCTGACCAAGATAAACAAAAATAGTCTTGTAAAATCATTTCACAAATTGATCTTTTATAATGTTATCAAACTATCTGCTATTATCAATACCTTCCTGTGCATTAGAACAGATCCTTCCATATTTGAGATTTTAAGTACCCAAGAGACTCCAAGCCTAGATCATCTTTTTTCAAATATGAATTTTAATTAGATTTATAAGCACTTTTACATTCCCAAGTGAAAGAAGCGCTGTGTTTTAGCAAGGAATTAAGTCCTGGCATGCTAATTATAGAGTGGGGTTAGGTTGACTGTGTCAGGTTAGATTATTCCAGGCTACAGATTTTCACTATTTGCACTGATCTCCTGATACACAGCAGCTCTAGCACAGACAGCACCTGTAATGTAATCCTGAGGCTGATCCTGAGAAGATCCCTGATAAGAAGATCCTTGATAGAGGGATGTCTTTGAAATTAACCCTAAGTCTGATGCAGTAGAGATATCAAATTTCCAGTTCTAAATAGCCTTGTAATGTTCAATTAATCAAAGAAGGTAACTCCACTTGGTTAAAAAAATAAGTGTAACAAACAAAACAAACAAATAAACAAAACAAAATAGACTAACGTTTCAAATGGATCCTTAACCATGCATAGTTTTTGCCAAAGGTTTGGCCTTTAAATTTGATTGATGTCAACTACTGAGCTCTTTCCAACCCAATTTGCCACCAGCTGGGCACCATGTTCAAGGTGCAGTCCCACAGACAGACAGATTCTTCCAAAAGTATCTAAAGATATTTGAATGCCCAGGTCCCACAATATTCCAATTTTTATCTTCTTCCTGTGCAAAGACAAGACACAAAACAACCCCTCAACAACCTAATCTCAGGTGTTGATGGTATACCTGCAACTGCTTGTCTGTCTACAAATTTGATGGCAAGAGAAAAGAGACTGGGGATGCATTTCATCTTACATAGAGCAACATGCAAATGAATAAAAACCACACCAACATTTCATTTTTAAAGGAATTCAAACCTACAGCCATCTTCATCAGAGCTCATGACAAACTGCTAAAATAGATTTTTTTTTCATTTTTCATTTCTCCATGCTGTATCCAGGTGCAATGTCCAATTAGTGGGTATGGGGTGGGGAGGGAATTCTCAAAATTCTGCAAAGTACAGTGTGTAAAACTTAAGAAAAAGCATCCCTTTCAAAGAGGAATGCTTAATGTTTCCTAGTATGCGAAGCATTATTTCAGCAAAGAACCATTCTGAGCCACACACCAGTATTACAACTTTACCAGTTGGGATATCTTCCAGAAATGAAATCAAACAGGATATTGGTGTCTTGCAGAGCCAGGAGCCTTCATTAAGTTAAAATTCATACTAAATTGTCTTAAGAGAAATCATTAGGGTTGAAAATTTCAAGCTACTTTCATGCCCATACTATATATGCTTCACATAAAACAATAAAAGGCCCAGTTCTTTCAGCTCTCTAGATCTCATATTCCCTCCTGTGTTGCAAAGGGGTGTTACCCTCTGCCATAGATGTCAACAGCAACTTTTGTCTAAGGTTTTAAGCTCTCCTCAACACCACTAAAACAAACTGAAACTGATTTAAAGACAACAGAGAGAGAACAGCTGTAACATTTCAGCTCCAGGAACTTTCCTTTGGATGTCCTGCATTCTTCATTTTATGTGTATTCTCTAGTGACAAATCAAGGAGAAGGGAAAGAGGCCAGGATAACAGAGTGAGAAGGCATATACCAAAAAGGTCTTCCAGAAAGAGCCTGTTGTTTATAAGTGGCCTCAGATACTGAAATTACTTACGTATGAGTTTTCTGGAAAGCAACATCTGGCAGAAACTACCTGGGGTTCCAGAGGCACAGCCCTTGGGTCAGTTTGCAGACCACAAAGCATTGCCAGGTAGTCCATGCTGGAACTTTTGGACATCGAGCTTTAACAGCTAAGGAGCCTGTGTCCACTGTGCCAGTACCAAGATTCACATCTGGGGACTCCAGAAGGTAATGCCCAAGGAAGAGTCATCCCATAAGACTCTGGGCTGCACCCCAGCCGTACAGCCAGGTCCTGTACACTCCCCCAGTTACACTTATTGCTTCACTTGGCAGGCACAAGCTGTTGCATTGAACTTTTCCAGGAGTATTTATGTCTTTTGGAAAATAAAGTTTCCGGCTCTGCAAGCACAGAAAAGAGAAAAGCAGTCCTTTCCTGACATGTAGACAGGAGAGTGGATTGAGGAATTTCACTTCTCCTCTAAACTAACTTGTATGATTTGCTCCTGACTGACAAACTTCTAGGTGGTGATCATGCAACTCTTCTAGCAAAAAAAACCAATTTACTTACATGGGAGCTGGACTAAGCTGTAAAGTCCTGGCACACTGGCCTTTAATTGTGTTCACATTACCTTATTGCTCTCCTTGTGCCAACGCTTACCTTCAACAAGTAAGCATGCAAACAGCCTTTCGCTCACTAGTTTGCCCAAAATCTTGTTATGAGCCTTGTTTGGGATACCTTCCCTGCCTTCCTAGTACTGAATCTTAACTGGAAGTATGATAAAAAATCATCCACAAGGAAGAATTGTGTTGACTCACACGGTATTTCTGAGACATGACTGTCTGAGGAAATCAGAAACTTTTTCACCCTTAACAAGCAGTATATATTGTGTAAAAATAGCTTATCTATCAAGCTGAATTGCATAAAATTGGATCTTGAACAGAGGTACATCAGCTGTCACTGCACTTTATCAATACAAACTCTTCAAGCATCCAAGTATTGCTTTGAATTTTCCAATCCTCCTAAATGCCTGCATCATAAGTTCCCTAATTCATATCTGTTAATAACAGTATAAATCATACTTTCAGCCATGCATCAGTGAGGTTATCCCAGGAGCAGAAACCTTTTGAACCTATGATGGAATTCCTGAAGCCTGCCAAAGAGAGCAGTTCAAGCTGATCACATGCAGAGCCTTACTGAGAGTGGTCCAAAACACACCTTGAAGTCAAATCACCCATACTTTCTAGATTTTTATCATGATATTACTTTAAAACATGAAGGAAAAAGAAATCTGGAATTCATGTTTATGCATTTTGCATCAAAAAAATGAACACAAATTAAGATAAGGTGAAGACAACCTGTACATTTAACACAATCTAGTACCTGGCTGCACAAGTATGGGATAAAAGCCAGTTACTTTTTAATATCATGGGGTTTAATAATAAAACAATAAGATATCTGGAAAGCAATTCAGATTCTGGGCCACCAGAAATTTGCTAACATACGAAAAAAAAAAAAAAGGGGAGAGGAGAATGTAAGTTTTATACTTATAGCTTTATACATCCCATAAGATTTCTGCTTCCTGAACTCTCTCTCCTGCTTTGTTCCAACACATATTCCAATGTGTAAGTGAGCACGCAGAGACTGAACTCTCTGCTGTCATGCTGTATTACCCTATTAGACTTGTTCTCTATTAGATGTGACACCTTGTCTTTGCAAGTTAAAGATATTCCTACACAGTGCTCCTCATAATTATACTGCTGTTTGATATCACTACAGAAGAAAATGAAAGCTACATCCTGTAGAATTATTTGTGACATATTCCCTTAGTTATGCAGATATATACACTACACAGAAAAACAATTTGTGCTGATACGGCCTGGAAACAAATATTTTCTCAAGACTAAAGGACATGAATATGCTTATGAGACATCTATGGGCTATCCAGCAAAACAATGTCTTTTACCCGAAGGGTCTTCTGCTGAGATGGACTCATACCAAGAACCAATTTAGAACAACATACATTTCTTGTACATGGTCATATAAAAATTAAAACAGAAATACCATCATTTCATTTTGTCCTATGTCCTTTATAGTAATAAAGCCATACAAAATGCAACTTGGCCACTATTATTTGCTGCAGCTGAACACTACAGATAAGCTGTAAAATTTGTACAATAATTAATAATTATATGCTCTATCTTCTTTATAAAGAATTAATTCTTTTTATTCTTTTAGAATTATTTGGCTATAGGGAAAGCAAGCAAAACATTGGTAAAAATATTTTCTCTTCTGTTCTTCCCTTATGTGTAAAATGAAATCAGGTAAGAAAAATATAATTTCCTTGAAAAGAAGGTGTGCAAGTGAAAGGCAAGAAAGAAAAAATCGTATCAAAAATAGAAAACATTTGAATTATATTTCAACAGTTTCTGAAATATGTTCTGGGCTCATAAAAGTTCCCGCTTTATCAGATTGAGACTGTATCTTATTTATCTTCAACAGAACCCTCATAACCATGCAAATAAGTGCTGCAATGCAATACTGAATACAAAGCCATCACCATGTTGCTCCAATGTAAAACAGCTGAAGCCAACATGATGTCTACCAATGGTTGCAATAGGAAAAGGATCAATCAGAGAGACAAATGTCAGTGTACAAAGGCAGAACTACCTGCCACAAGCCATCTCCTGGGAAAGAGCAGAGCTGTTTGTGAGGCACCACCCTGCCCCATGCAGGCAGGTGGCTGAGCATTGCCAAGGGCTGGAGAGATGCCTGTCTTGCAATGAGATTTTACATTCTCTAAAATCAATAGCAATTCAGCTGCAAGAGTACAATCCAGTTATGTTCTATTATCTTCCCTTACTACCGTCATTTTTGAGAGCACCCGAAGTTTTTCTCAGTCTTCTGTTTGACATCTGGCTAAAAGAAAGAGAGCTACAGCAGGCTGAAAAATTAGTCCCTCTGGCATTGCTCAGCATCTGAAATAGGACACACACACACCAACTTTATTTCTTGTCTTGTTGGAACCAAGATAAATAAGGAAGCTCTTTTAAATGAATGAGAGAAATACTTGGGGCATCTTTTCATATTCTGGAACGAATATGGGAGTTTTTCATAATTTCTTAGCAGCTGGTACATCATCATTTTCACCTCAGTTTTGAGTAGCTGCAACATAACTTGGAAGGTATACCCCAAACAGCAACACCCATCTCTGCATTGCAGACTACATTTAGCATTAAACACGGGATAAAGAAAAATAGCACACCTCTCCCTCTGGGCAGCTGAACTGCAAAAGTAAAAAAAAAAATGCACACAAGGGAAAAATTTGGCTTTTCTCTGCCCTCTGGTCTTACAATTGTACTGCTCTACATTGTACGGATAGTAATATACAGCAGAAAAGAAATTTGAGTAACTGGAAGACTATAAAAACAGAGAAGAAATTATAAAAGCATCTACAATATGTTTTGTTTGTCTGTTTTATGAATTTAATTGCCTGAAGAGGGCCCAAAGGGTGAAACAACTGCTGTAAGTGAATTCAGAAGACCAAGAATGTCTTGTAGGAAGGATGCTAAATGACAGCTGTGGTTTTGAGGTGTTTTCAAGAGTGGCTCAGTGCACAGATTAGAGATGTGACTTTGCCACACATTGTGATTCTGCTTGGTACCAGCCTAAAGCCATTATCAGCCACATGCTGGGCAGTGTGAGATATGTGAGACAAGCTGGTAATATCTACTCCACACACTAGAGACTAAGCAAGCGTAACAGAAACTCATGGGATAATGGGTTTTATTTGACAGCTAACGTGGATTTTATTTATTTAGCAAAAGTAAATTCTGCTTGAGCTGATGCCTGGAGCTGATTCTTCCACAACAGGATATGAGCAACTTTCTCAGTTTGGGTAGTAGTTATTCTCATGTGTTAGAAATATGAAAATATAACCCCATAAAACCAAAGTTTATATATGTAAATATCCCAGGTGATTTGATTTTCCTGAGGAATTGACTGTTTGTCCCTCTGGTTTTTGTTTTATCTCAGCCTTTTCAGAGCCCATTTCTCTCACATCTCCACTTAGTGTGATAAAAAACAGCTCCCTCATTTCTTATAGCCACTGCTTTTCTCACTCTTTTCATGGGTTTCACTTCCTCTTCAGCCCTGTGTCCACCTGTGGTCACTCACTCCTCAGATCTGCAGAAGTTAGTCTTACAAATTTCAGACCTTTTCAATACAGTTGGCAATAATTCTGTTCTGAACCTCAAACTTGGTTGTGAACCACACTTAAAAAGCCAGAGGCTTTGTTAATTACGAATAAAATTAGGCATGAAAACTCAAGAAGAGGGAGAAGTCTATTTGCACCTTGGGCCATGTAACATCTCTTTATCAAATTCTCACTAATTCACACTCTGACAAATCTGAAGGTCTTAATTTCACCAAAACAAAACATAATAAAAACTCCAAATCCACAAAAAAAAAAAAAAAAATCAGAAAAAATGCTCTGGTGCAATAAAACCAAAGAATGTTAATAGACTGTGCTTATTTTTACACCCCTATTGATTTCAAATAATTGAACCCTAAAGATTGATAGATTTTTTGATATTTCTAATATGTATATATTGATTTGAAACAGACATTTACAGTGAAAAGCATCATTACAAAAACTACAGCTTCTTCCCTAAGGAGAAGGCACATTTTGCATGTGGGCTTCTCCCACTCACAAAAGCAAGCTTAGTACTTTCATTTTTTTGTGCCCTGACTCATTGTATAACTAACTTTGTGATCAGTTTTTGACTGCAGATTTTCCTCTGGACTGAACAGTGTCACAAAAATCGAGCTGACTCTTTCAGCCACAGAGAACTGGTGATACTAACTCATATTGCCAGCAGTTACAGGAAAAGAAGAAGAATTGAACAAAGGAAAATCTGACAGTTGTCACATTCTGAGAATATTTGGTTTGTATTTAATTTTCCATACCTTCTTAATTGCTAAAACAATTTCAGCAAATGATTAGTAACATGAAACTGGCTTAAGCCAGAGGAAAGTTTTGTCTCTGTAAAGTCAGATATGTCTTTCATGAAGTCTGGTTCATTGCAAAATCAATGACAAAATTCTCCTTCACTTTGTGCCATTAGGATCAATTATTGTATATCTTGTCTATTCCTTAAATACCTGTAATAATTTCCACTGAAACTTCCCTCACACAAGTATTACTTTATTGATCATGTTCTCCAACTAGTGTAAATAGCCAAATATGTTTCGACTTGGAAATTTCAAAATCAGATAGATACACAATTTTGAGTGTTTTCAGGAAATACCTCAAAACCAAAGATTAATGTTTTCTTTGCTTGAAGCTCATTATCTTCCCTCCAGGGCACTTCCATTAGTAAAATCTGAGCACTTGAATATTCACATAATGAATGTGAAGTATCAGTGCACTGGAGTAGTGGGAATCTGCTGGGCAGCCCATGAAGAGATTACATAGATATCCATCTAAAGCTGCTAAAGCTGGGCTGATTTGCTGCAGCAGGCAGTAATAGCCAGACAAGACAGATGAAGAGATTATATCTGGTCTCTAGAATATGGGCAATAAAGATCTATAATAGAAGAGGCCTGCAAGAAAGTCTTTGAAACAGCCAAAGCTCAGGAAAGAGAATTAAGGGAAAACCAACAAAACAAAGAAACAAAAATAACACCTCAAATAATGTGAAATCCTAGAGAAAAAATGAGGAATTCTGTTTTCACTGTGCCTGTGCTCCTGCTCATCTAACACTGATTATTTAATGGTTAGGCATCAGAAGAAATTCTATCATCCCTGTGAAGCCAATGGACTGAAAGACAAGTCCACAGAATATGATTAATTTGTAAGTCCAGCTGGGCAGAGCCCCAGGGCCTGTCCCCCACCCTGAGCTGTGGAGCAGGACAGATCCCAACACAGGATCCAGGTGTAACCAAGGGCAAGGCCATGGCAATGAGGCAGGTCCAAGCCCAAGCCAAGCTGCCAGTGCAGGGAATCTCTGGGCAGGCAGGGCATCCCTGCAGCTCTGCTAGAGACCCGTTCTCCCCCACTGTATCCCAGGGCAGGGGGCTAAGCACTCTAATACTGGAAATTCCAGCTAAGGCTGGTCACTAAGGTCTCTTGGTGCCCTCAGGGCTCCAGCACAAATACAGCCTTCCACAGTTTTAAACAGACCTGAATTTTAACCATTTTAATCCATTTCAACACACACTAATGGTTAAGGAGGTAAGGCACTTATCTCTTACTGATTGCACATTTAGGCAAATCTAGTCCCAGCATTAAAAATAACCTCAGCATTTCAAAGTAGTCTCATACCTGTTCTGCATGATCAAGGGTTTTGACAGAACTGCTCCACATTTCTCCTTCCATTTGTGACTACTCATCCATAGCAATGCACTAAATCAATTTGGCTCTTTTTCCATCTATTCCAAGTTTGAGGCAGTGTGAAGAAATTGGCTCAGATGTTTGTCAAGTTGTTCTATAATAATTAAACAGAACAAGACTTTATTGATCATATGACTTTCCTGAGCGATGAGTCCCAATTGAATTACACATGAAAAAAATAATCACAGTGTTCTCTTGTAGTTATAATTTTCTGGTTTTCCAAACTGACATGAATTTGCTAAATCTTTCAGTATAGGCTGGAATTTGTTCTCAATTTTAAGTTCCAAAAACAAAGACTGAAGGATTTCTTTTTTCCTTTTAGGTGAGAACACAAATTTTCCTAACCCAAAATACATCTGCATAAGTTTTCCAACATGTTTCATCTGACAACCAAAACATTATGCATACATTGTGGTCAGCCAAGTCCTGGTGTCATATTCCCTTCCTTAAATTCCCAGAAAGTCCAGTGGGTTTTCATGTATAAACAGGAGAACTATTTGCTGCAAGTGATATATTCAAAACCAGTAAGACAACATTCAAACAGTGATAAAATGTGAAATTTAATTTCAGGCAAAGATACTGGAATTAATTTTATTTTATTATTTACCTATTGTCATTGTCAGCAATAGGTCATTTACTCACCAAATATAAGGGTCATCCCATCCTTGTATTTCAAGGAGATATTCTTATTCAGTTAATTACATAGAGTTTAATTATCTAATCCATTCTTGTTCTGAATGATGTTCTCTGTGTAGCTATGGTTCACAACAACAAACTTATTTGTTTGATTATTATAATCACTCCTAAGTCTATCAGGAAAAGAGAGTGAGAGTCTCAAGAATATCTTTAAGACTAGGAATTTCAAATGAAATTGTTTCAACCAGCATAAAGACAGTTGAAGAAACAGTTCTGTCAATTCTTTTTAAATATTCTGGTCTAACCCAAAGTTTATTTTAATGGCCTTTGGTCAACCAAAACCTTGTTTAAATATGACACTAATTAACTAAGACAATTCAGTGAAGAATAACTCCAAATTACTGAACTTACTGGCATTTAAAGGAATTTCTTGGCTTTTGACCTAAAGATCAAAGAAACATCCACACCGTCTTCCATCTATAAAGCTAACAAACTTTCAGAAACAGAAGAAAAAGAGCTAGGGAAAAGGTTAACATGAAATTACAATGCTGGTCCTGGTCATGATTCAGATCCTCATCAGAATCTAATCCTGACACTATGACAACACTGAAGTACAATTTTCAGTGCTATCTAAAGAAATATTGACAGTATCTAGAGCGAAATAAAACCAAGAGTTGAATTGTCAACTTGTTTTCAGCACATGAGCTGGGGAACAGTGGAAAGATAAGGACTGAAAAGGTAAAGTGACTCCTGCAGAACACATTACAGTGAATTGCAGCCTCAATAATAACTTCATCTAATCCTTTTGAGTTTTTCTTTAGTATTTCTAACAAGTGTTTAGCCTTTTTTTCTTTTCTTCTAAATGATTTGGATATGTTGAGTAGAAGAGTCACTGGCAAAATGGACTCTTCCAGACAACAGTTCTCCTCAGACACCTGACACATCTACTTTGGGCTGCTCCTTTTCTATTCACAGTTTGTGGAATAAAGACTAAAAGAAATGTCACCAGTTCATTCAGAGGGAGAAACACTGTTGGCCGAGTAAGTGTGCCAACCAAGCCCTAGAAACACAATCTCAAATATTTTGAGGTTTTCCTCAAACATAGCAGACTATTTCCAGAATGCCAGTATATCCAGGAAAGCAAGAATGTTGTAACTGCATATCTTGCAGCAGAGCAAGAAGAGCAACAGGAGCTGAAAACTGCAGACAGTTGTTCTGGAGAGTGAAAGGCTGAGCCAGGAGGACACAGACATCCTGGACTCAGTTCACAGCCTTGCTGCCTGCCTCCTGCCAGGGGTGAGGCAAATCAGCCAAATGCTGCAGCCCAGTTCCCCACCTACACACCAGGGTCTTTCCTTCCTTTCTCCCACGCACATTCCATCTCCCTCAGCACCAACTGATGGCTCAGCAGCAGCTCTGCTCCTGCCACAAAACCCCTCTGAACCAGCCTCCCTGAAGGGCAACGGGACCTACACGTGTGGATGGAGGGACCATCATCTGAAAACCTGAGAAATGCATGTACCATGAGACAGCACATGTCCCAGGGACTGGTAAATTTAAGATAAAAGGCTGATGAATGTATCCATCAACCAGTGGTGGGATTACTCTGACCCTGCCAAAGGAAGAAGTGAGCTGCTGCATGCAGAGAGGAACTACCGGTGTGACCCTTTATAATGGTTCATTCATCTCCTGATTACATGTACCTCAAAGGAGTTTCCAAACACCTTTCTAGAAAACACAGTTGTGCCCAGGATGACCATCACTTCTGAGAACTGCAGCATTGGTCTCTCACTGCTGCTCCAGCAGTGCAAATGCATGATCTGCACAAAAGAGTTAGTGAATTAATAAAGGAAATAGCTGTCTTCCATTAACATCTCAAGTCTACTAACAAAAGCCAAATTTATAAGAGGTGTTCTAAGAAGTCTGATTGGGCTCTGTTCCCACACCAGTCTTGATCCCCCTTCAGGGAAACTCACAACACTTCCTCAGGTGTATTTGAGGTATGTAACACAGTAAGGTCACAACTCTTTCAAGACTTCAAAGGAGCAAGTTTTACCTTGCAATCACTGTATTATTATTATTATTCTCAGTAGACAGAAAGGGTTGTAGTTCAGAAAAAAAATTAGTCTTAGCTTCAATTCACTATCTTGATTTATACTGAGTGTAATCTACTTCCCTTGTAAACAAGGGTTTGTTCTGTGCTTTTCTACAAGGGCAGTGAAATACTATAAGCCTGTACTATCATGATGCAGACAAACAAGAGAACAGAACTGGGTTGAACAAGCATTTCCAGATTGATGAATTGTGCAATTTGCAACCTTATTGCTCCTTTAACAAAGGAGCTTGAGCCATTACAGTTACAATAAAGACATTTCCTTAAAAAAAAATCATATGGGGGTATCCTTTGTAACAGGTATTAAATAAAGTCAAGATATCTGAGGGGGTTTAAATTTACTGCACTGATGCCAGGGATTGAAACTAATTAGTACTAAAATAAAAATCTAGTAAGGGAGAAGACATTCATTTTGATGAACCTACCTTAATAATGCAGGTCAGACAGTAGCTTGTCCTTGGATTGTCTTGAAGTGTCCAGGCAAGATCAGTAAGCGAAGTTACAGTAGCAAAAGGAGTATCTGGAGTTTTGGAGGTAGATCTGAAACCTTGTTCCTCTATAGAATTTCATGCTGATCTATGCAATTCACATACTTGAAATCATAAACTAACATAGATTCACATTTGACACTTCATGCTTTGGGTAGGTTCATGAGCTAAAAATATTTTTTAAATCAACAGTAACAATGTGCATTTGTTTGAGATAACAAATCCTTTTTTACTTTTGTAAGCCAGTAAGAAGCTGATAGTTTAGATAGGATTTTCTAATGTACAATTATAGATTTTCAGGAGGAATAATTCCTACTGCCCCCCCAGGTCCACCAACTAATGCCATTCACAAAATACAGCAGGACAGTAAACTGAAACCTGTTTTCAGTTTTCATTCCTTCGCTGATATTTTCATATTTAGGTCAAAGGATTATGCTAATGCAAAATCATGGCAGAGAAATTAAATACAGGAAGGGATTTTAACAAGTAGCAACACACCTCCCCAGGTTCTCTGCATTACTGACACAATGAACAGCTAATGTCTACTTAAAAATGCCTCCACTGTCACTTGTCTGCAGCAGCAGGAGGAATTTCCTGGTATCTTTACACTCACAACCATATAAGCGATCAGGCTGCCTCCTCACGCATAATGCTCATATGGGTTTGATTATAATTACAGACCATAATGTCCAACTTCCAAGTAACATTTTTCAGCAGTGGATTGCAAAGCATATTGGAAAGCCAGCCAGCATTTTTATTCTCCTTTTATATGTGGGAGAAGAGATTCAGAATAGGAAAGTGACTTATACCAGGATTCTTCACCCACCAGCACAGCACCCAAAATAGTACAGTCCATAAAGTAAAGTTCTACCATAACAGCTTAGCAGTTATCAACAATTGTTAAAAATCATAGAGGAAACACTTGTATATTGGAAAGAGTGAAATACTTGCTCTTTTATGACAGCAGGAGAAGTATTTTTATGTCTTTGCCCACCAAGCTGATGTAAGACATTGCCTAGCTAAGGGCAGCAGCATTTTTTAACAATCAGACAGACTATCTGACAGGAGTCTCCATACTTCTCTCTCTAAAGGTAAATTGGAAGAGAAAATGGGAACTTTTAGCAGTACAGAGACTGATAAAGCCAGGAAAAAAACAGGCAGATGAAGCAAAAAAGAAAACAGTATGATCAGCAACACCAAAGGGCAGTATGAATCATAAGACAACAGAGAAATCAGTTCAGTTGTGAGACTGTCCAATGAGGCACATTTCCCTGACAAGTGGAGTCAAATAGAAAACCTCCAATTCCAGACTCTCCCCCAGGGAACTTCTCCCAGGGCCAGCCACTCTGTGGTGGGGTTTGCCAAGACTATGATTTGGTCCTTAAGTCTCTAACATACAATAATATCAGAGCAGATAGCTATAAAGCCTGATTCATCCATTATCTCTTATTCAGCTGCCTGGATTTTCAAAACATTTCTTTTTTTCTTTTTTATTTTTTTAATGTAGAAGTATAGGAAGTGCCAGTGATGAGACCACAAAGCATGTCTAGGCTGAGGTAAATGAGTCCAAAGAGACCATCTAGAAATCAGTTCCTGGCTGAATGAGCCAGTAACTCAGATTTAGGGGCAGTGAGAGTCACTCAGATCTGGTCTGCAACACCTGTAGATTACACAAAACTGTGCACATCTCCCCTGAGAAAAACAAATGAAAAGCAAAGCTAGACTGAAAAAGAAGAAAAAGAATATCTCATATTACATGCCTGGGAGGAAAAACAGAGTGAATTATACAACTGGGAGTGGGCATCCCTTGCATATAGTACTAAGGCAGACAGCAACTAGGAATGGTGTTTTTCTAATTGCTGTTGGCACAGCTCATCCTCCCAGAGTCAGGTACCAGAGCAGTAGCTAAAGGAGTAGTGGGCCGAGCACACCACCCTGGTTTGAAATCTCATTACATCAATAGAAGCATTGCATCTGGCATCAAGAGTTTTTGGATCACACCCAATATCAACAGCAGCTTTGAACTGGAACAAACTTTCATCATTACACAGATCTTCCTTGGGCTCCATCTTTTCCAGTTTTATATAACACAGAATGACAGCCCCCTTTGCAAATTAAACAGCTGGGGAACAAATTAGCCAGATCTACGTACAGTGTAGAAAATTAGGAATGTAAGACAGATTTTTTTCAGTATCAGTGAGAAAGCTCTGGAAGTTTTCAAATTAAATTAAAGTTAAAATTCACCCAGTGAGCCAGGCTCACTGGTTTGCTCAGTGTGTTCACACCTCCCAGCACACTGATCTCTTGGCACAGCAGGAGTACTGAGCACAGACCAGCAATGCCCCCTTGAAAGGGTTTGTTCCAGTTGATGCCACATAAATACAGAAACATTTCCCAAAGGCATAAACTATGCCTTTAAGAGATCACAGAAAAAGTTAGTTTATTAAAAAGATAGAGGGAAAGGATGGAAAACACATGATGCAAGTAAGAGGGAAAGGAATATTTAGTTTCACAGAGGAGTTGCACACAAAATTAGCATGCTCACATGTATTTGGTGAAATACAAATATGTGAGGAATACCACTGTATTTTTTTTTGTCTTGGATTTTTTTCTAGATAGCATTCTCCAAAATGCTATCTAGGATCTTAACTTCATCTATTAACAGAATCTCAAAAACTCAGCACATCTTTAACTGAAATAAAGAAACTGAACCCCCACTGGAAGTCCCAAAGCACATGGCATAGCAAAAGAAACTGCAAGACAAACATGTGGGAGATGGCTGACTTTGGCAACAGCCTGGAAGGGCTCCCCTTAGCCCCTCCTCCAAAGTTTACTTCAGAAACATATTCTCATATAGAAATCAGTTCTCTGCACCTCAAGATAAGTACAGATAAAATTTGATGTGGACTTTTTCATTGTTGTTCCTTAGAGTTACATTTTCCTTGGCCAATACAGAAAAAAAGATATAAGACAGCAGAGTAAAAAAAAAAAAAAAAAAGAAGATGGAGACATTTGGGAGTGAGGGTGAAGTAAGAATGTGAGGCAAAGAATGTTAGGGATGGAAATGAGAAGTTTGGAAGGACAAAGCAAGGAATGACTGGGTGAGAAAACTGTATCTGGAAAGACAAATGTGATAAGAGAGACACAGTAAGGAAAGACAATACCAGGAGAGAAAAAGATAGTATGTGAAAAAATAGTACCTTACCCCTTCAAAATTGTCATTACTTATACACAGAGCATGACTGAATTAAAGATTCACTATCAATGTTCATTCTATCATTGCCTAATTTGTTTTTTGGCAGGCGCTTAAGTTTATAACCTTCGTGTCCTTTTAATGTTGTTTTTGAGTGCTTGTAACACCTTATCTGAGAGGCCGAGACTTACCCATCACAATTGCAGTTTTCAGATTTAAATGCTTCTGGAGCAACCAGAGCATAAAAGTGTGTCAAAACAATCCTTTTTCATGCCCAGTACACTTGGAGCTAAAATGAAGCTTGAAATCCTTTGAAAAAAGCTCACTTCTGAGAGTAGAACAAGCATGAAAAATTGCAGACCAAGAAGTAATTTGGGGGGATGTTATAAACCATGTACTAAGACAAATTAGAATGAAAGAGACATCCTGTCTGTGCTGTCTAAATTGTGTGGTACCCCCATGAACACAAGGTGTTTGCCAGTAATCCTCAGAAAAGATACCTCCAACAACTATTTTACTTAAAAAGTTTAAAGACAACTTCCACAATGCAATCCATGGTTTGGCATTCTTAGGACTTAGGAATTACACAACATCCCTTCTTATGGATGGCATCCAAACATGAGACATCCTACATAGCATCAAAGATCTCCAGCGCTTGATATGGTTGGATGCATTCCTGGATGTATCTCCACAGATGCCTTTGAAGGATACTGTGGCTGAAAAACTACTGCAAATAATTTGGGTGCTAAGCAACTTTCAGCATTGCCTCCAGTGAAAGCATTTAAAACTTGCAAAAGATGCAAAGACCTTAAGTAGCTAATTTCATTATTTATTTACTACAACTTACCTTTATAGGTTTGGCAAAGTAGAAAAGAATTTCCAAATTAATCTTATAAAACAGTCTTACACAGTGACCTTTGAGATATTTTCTTGGAATTACATGTGATCTATTTTGCTTGATTTACAGCCTCCTAAACATACATTATTCATAACACTAGATCTTTGATGCTAAGTAAGATGCCTCATGTTTGGATGCCACCCATAAAAAGGGATGTTGTATAATTCCAAAGCATGGATCCCAGATCCCAAATGGCAGAGCAGATAACAAATGTTCAGAGCAGGTGAGAGCACTGAGCAATGCCTGATGAGCAACCTTGGCACAAACAGCCTCTGGTAACCTTTGAGATTCTTTTTGAGAGCCCCCCTCCTTTGCTCAATAGCCATGAGTAGTTACAGCCATTAGGCAACACTGTAGGCATTGCCTAACAAAACTGATGGAGCAAGAAAAGGAGCACTTCACTAGTTCAGACTACAATAACCTAGCATGTGTAGCCCTTCTGTTTTAATTACGCTAAATCCTACCTTCATTTACGCTAATTTTCAATAAATAAATGCAATCCAGTCCTTTCATTGCCACAATCCTCATTTGTTACACTGGAAGAAAGTTGCACTAACTAAATATTTGGATATATAAATATAAAGTTTATTTGAATACAGGCCACCTTGGTTTAGCCAATATAAGCTGTCACTCAGTGCCACCAAGAGTAGACATTCAGCAGATAAACAGCATCTGTTACTTATGTGAGGTGAAGGTTTTCCTTTTCTCTTTTAATAAACTTCTGCATTGTTGGCATCTCAGACTTCTGCTAGAGCTTTCTGCCACATCTGCTCTTCATGAGATGCAAGACAAGAATCCACAATTAGAACTTTTTAAAGCTCATTTATGTCATGCTTTTAATTTCATTTCTGCAAGCTCAGACAATTTTAAAATTGTTTTATTCGAGCATTTCTTAAGTTTTGAACAGCCAAGAGGGGAGATGCAAAATAAGCCCTTTTAATTTTCATGCTATTAAAAAGCAGCTTGTCAGGATTGGCTGGAGAAATTTACATTAAAAGAAGCATCCATACCTTAATGAGATATTACCAATATTGCCCTAGCACTAGACCCAAATAGACAGAATTTCTGTGTTTTCATCACTTTCAGTCTCTCCAAATGCTACATTCTCTTGGGAAAGATTCATGGCTCGGTCTGATACATTGCTGCCTCTGCAAAATTGCAATTCAGCCAAACAGCAGCATCAGTAAATGTAATGTCCCATTCAATTCATTGTTCCAGATATGACTTTCAAAGCCTAGCAGGGATACTTATAAAACAATGATATTAAAAAAGCCATTTTTATCTTTCTCCATATATTTGTATTTACTAGGGAAAGGAAAATAACTATGCAAACCACTAGTGCCATTTTGAAGAGTAATAAATTAGATCCTAAAACACAGGAAATTAAAATACCGTGATTCTCCTAGTATCAGTGACTCTGAGTACAGAATAATATTGGCTCAATATTTAAACAATCCAAATGATAATTAAGGCTACACATATGCAGGGTAGTGGAGCTTAGGCAGTTACATCAAAATGAAAACAGAGTACCTTGTTTCTTCATTTCTTGGTTCTTTTTCTGTATATCTATGTGTAAGCCTGAAGTTTCCTTGGTATCCATTTTAGTTTTAACATCTGTGCATAGATAAACATAGATAAAGCATATAAATATGTCTCAAAGTTGGTTTTCTTTGAGATTCTCCTCGAGTTCCTGTTCTCCGAGGTAATAAGGTTTTCTCCCAAGGTTGCTGTTCCCTGGGAGTTTCTTTGGGGCTGCTGTCCCCCGAGGTAATAAGGTTTTCAGTCTTCTCCTTGCCCTAAGTGTTTCACACTAGAGTCAGAGATGACAAGCTGAGTCCACTAGTTTGTGTTATCAGAGTCGTTTATTCTTAATTATCCATCAGTTTTCTCCCAGCTCTGCAGGACATCCCCAGCAGAGCAGGACACGCAGATCAGAGAGCCCCGCACCTTATGTACGGTACCCCTGACCCAACCACCGTCCGAAACGTACTTTTTATTTACAAAATTTTACCAATGCCTATTACCTATGCTAACATGTCATTTCTACTCTAAACCAGTCTCTAAAACCCAGCTTGGCAAAAGATGGGGGACAAAAGCAAGGACAAGGAGCACAGGGGCTACTCCCCAATTCCTCCATCTTGTCTCCTCAGCCCCATATACTAAAAATCTTAACTTCTATATTTACATTCTATAATAAACTAGCTACTACTTATTTTAAATTCTCTCAGCTGGTGATCTTCCTGCATGTGAGTATTCACTCCTATGGACAGGAATCAGAGGCAGTGTCCTCCTGGGCTCTGTATGAGGGTAGATGACCCCCTTCTACAGACCCCAGACCCCCCTGTCCAGTCTCTAAACCCTCTAGGGCAGCCAGAGGGAGATTCTGGACTCCAATAAATATGTATGTATCTATATTTAATGTTTTATATATTCCTGAAGGAAGCATATACAGAGTACTAATAATGCTGTTTCTTTCCCAGAAAGAGCTGTGAGTTCCAGGAGTCTGGTCATATCTCAAGGATGACATGTTTCAGTCTCAGGTGAGAAGAGGCAAGGAGATAGCCAGCTGGCTTGTGTGAAGTTAAATCTTCTGTGCCAGCTGGACAAGCAGCAGCATTGCTGTTAGCTTTGGAGGCTGCTGCCTGACTACTAACTACAGGAAAACCAGAAGAGTTAAGAAGCAAAACCTCCATGCAAACAGTTTTCCATCCCATATGGAGCTGTCATTATCCCTCTGAGGTGACTGGGTTTGCCGGATCTGCGGTGCGGCGCTGCGGCGATGCCCTGAGTCGGGCTGCTCAGCTACCAGCACTCACACAGCATCTCCACGTCAGGCCTCATTACCCTCCCAGCACTGAACAATGAGGGGAAGGTGAAGGGAAGCTGGAAAACTCCTGGAACAGGAAAGGAATAAGATGCTCTGCAAAAGCGGAACATGGACCTACTCCTAACCTTTCTGATTCCTAAACCCAGACACCTGGTTATAGTCTTTCAGTTCAGGTACAGCCAGTGTGGCTGCCACAAGATAAGACTCTCTGCAAATAACCTCAAAAAACCCATTTCTGCTGACTCTCAGCTGCTGAACTCGAAGGAACATCCAGAATATATTTAATTTATCTTTCACTGACTTCGTATAATAATTACCACATTTTTGCAACAGTGCCAAATACACCTGAATATGTCACTTAGTTTGAAACCCCTGAGGCAGAGGCCATGGCTGAACTCAAATTGTAAGTTGTCAGGGACTGTTAAATTGATTATGTGTATGTAAGTTTTATAGACAAAGGAACCAAAGTGCAGAATCTGATTCACACTTATCCTGCAGATCTGTGGCAGGAATGAGAACAGAGCACATATGCCTTGACCTCAATCTTGCGTGTAAGCCAAGTGCACTGTCTCTTGATTTAACCCGTAGATTTAGTTAAGAGACAGCTGTGAGAGTTATGGTATCTCCTGTTAACCAAGACCACTAACACACTGGATATTTGGAGCAGCTCTTTCCACAGTTATGCAGGAAATACTAAGTATAATCTCCAAAGAAGAAGCCAGCTTGTTCAAATGAAGTACTGTCAATCCTAAATCTTTGTTCCAGCTATAAACAGACACTTCCAAAAAATGCCACCTGTACTATCTTCTATTACTCCACTTGAGCCCAGAAACAAAAAGAAAAACAACAACAACAAAAAAAAACCCACCCACATTGACTATTTCATATCAAGCCAGCAAAGCTAGAGAACTACCCCACTCGGTGTTTCACCCGTACTTCTGATTCATGAAGATAGGACCACCTATCTAAATCATATCAAGCTGCTTACTGTTGCAAACATAAGAAATTGTACTGGTGACACAATAGGGCAACATTAAAAACATGGAGAATGTGAGATAAATTCAATATAATTGATAAAATAATTCAGAAAATAAGCCCAGGCATTCCAGACTCTGCAGCCTACAGCCCTGATTTGTGACAGTCAAGAACATGACCAAAGTGCACTGCATCTCTTCCTGCCCATCCACTAGGGCTTGCTCCCCTTTCAGCTGGGAAAGGAAAGGCAACTTTAGGCCTCAGAAGACAGACAGTGTCTTGGCATAAAACAAAACTTTCTACCAAAGACTACCAAGGGGTGTGGATTAGAGAGTTCATCCAAGAGTTCAGTATCTGGAAAGGCCTGGTAACACAGATTTCAATGATCATGAAGCATAAATATTGACATAAAGACAAATGCATGGCAACACACATGACAGAAGAAGTCAAAGCATCATGTATCACCTCTGTAAGACCTTATTTAGAATTAAGCTTACAAATTTCAGTTACATGCTTCATGAGGCATTAGGACTACTATAGGTCAGAGAAGGGCTAAAATGATTAGAGGAATAAATGTTATTTTACATAAAAAGCACAAAATCCCAAAAAAAAAGAAGAAAATGCCAGCAGTCTTTGGCCACCTGTGTATGAATTCACTGGGTTAAGAAGACTGGAGGGAGAAAACAGCTGTTGAAATGCAGTGCAGACTGAAGAGTCAGTGTATATTATCAGACTGTAAATAGAGCACAGAGTGGACCCTCCATAATACAAATGCATATCAAGAATGTTCTGCCCATGCAGGTAAGAGGAGAAAACATCTGAACCAATTTTGGTGGAGCTGGTGGATTTATAAATAGGTTGATATGCCAATATGCTTAGCCAGCAGCTTGGATTTGATGATCTATGAAATCCTTTTCACTTCTGTCATCACATCTTTTGCTAAGTGATTATTGTAGTAATTGAATTATGAAAATTCATGTATCACTACAACAAAGCCCATCATGGGCTGCTGCTGAACAAAGCAGATCCTTTCAGAATGTTTATACTGTTTTGCAGGGGGGGGAGAGATTGCACTGTGTGTCAAAAAATCTTAAGTTTTTTTTAACTATATAAAGTTGTCCCCCAAAAATACTGGTTTTACTCAAACTTTAACAGGTTGATAAGCTTTATCCCTTGTTCTATCCCTAGGCCCATCTAATACTCGTCCAGTGAAAAGCTGGATACCAGAATCTATCATTTTACTCTTTGAGGTCATTTATGACAACATCAACCATCTGCCCTTAGAGCGCCATAACACAAGACATGAATGCAAATTGAAGGTGAGACATTTGTCACCACTGCAGAAACAATTTCATTGTAGATAGCGTGTGATATACAACCATTCCTCATATTTTAGTTTTCCTTGTTTGGCTTTATTTATGGGCCATAAAACTGTAATTCAGCAGTGAAGAATGAAACACTTTATTGAACTCCTATACAGTATTTACACTTCTTGCATCAGATGTCACTTTTTCATGGTAATGTGACGTACTGGGAATCCCAGAGCAATGAAGATTTATGGACCTCTGGACTGCACTGCTAGAAATAAAGAGCACCATGAGCAAACTCTCACAGAGCCCAAACTAGTAAACTTTCATGTTAATTAGACGTCTCTGGAGGATTTATGAGTAACAGCTTAAGTTAATGGGAACTTCATTCTCTGTTATCCATCATTCTTGTACGGACAGTAATAATGTAAGAAAATAAAAAAAAAAATAATAATTTAAAATAAAGACAATGTCTGACAAAGGAATTTTGAAATGTTCCAATCCTTTTAATTTCCAAGTTTTCACCAGAAACTGGACCTCCCAGAATTCATTATCAAGTCAGTTTGTAACACTTTTTTTACGGCAACAATATTTCTAAGAGAAAGAGCAATTTTAATTTAAAATAAATTAAAAAAAAATAAAGGAAACTATAATGAGTCAGGGAATTGATAAATAAGAAATTTTTTGCTTGCAGAATATTGTTAGTGGTTCGGGTCAAATTTAAGCCAGTTTCTTGTGGAAATTTGGGTATAACCTTACCCTTGTGCATGGGCAGCTCCATTTAGGACAGCAAGGAAATTGAGATCAGTCAGATTAAGACTAGGTCTGTGTCTCTAGGGGTCACAGCCTTCGCTACACCAGAAAAAAGACTTATGATTTTACAGAGAATCCTGAGTATTGACTCCTTCACCTGCATTGACCTTAGTTCTGACATATGGAAGCAATGGAAAAAAAGTGCCTCCAAACACAGTTGCCAAATCACCAGAAAAACACTGATGACTGCTCACAACAAGCAGTTCTAGCCAATGCTAGATGAAACCACCAGGATTTAAAAGTACATTTAGGAATAAGACTTTGGGAATCATCTCCCAAAATTTTCAGAGATTGATTGAATCATACCTAGGTTCTCAAGAGAGTCACCAAGAAATTAATTTCTATGCTCTGCTTCAAAAATTGTGGGTACTTATTTGCATCCCTCTGATTTAATATAAAAGGACAACCCTTGTGCAAAATTTCATGTCATGTCAATTCTGTGAGAGAACCCATTTGCCTAGATGAAAACTCTAAGTTTTAGTTGTACTGTTTTAAGAGTCACAGAACATAAGAATGTATCATGTGGATGTAGCTTTAGTAACTACATCTGTGCATATCTAACTGAAATTGCTTCATGAGGAAAAATCCAAGCTGTTTAACTTTTCAAGCCAGGTGCCACACAGTGTCATTTTGCTGTATCTACCCACTATCAAAACAGAGTAACAGGAGTGAATTAAAAAAATCAGAGAGGTTAGCTCATTATCCTGTTAGCAACCTTTACCCCAGAATCGAGCTCCATGAGATTTGGACTCTTTCCAGGGCTGCAGATTAAGATGGGGAGCATATGTCAAGAGCAGCTGAAACAAAACAAAAGTGTGTTTTACCTAGAGCCATGTCAGTACAGCAGAAGTGATGATAAAAAGTTGTCTGGCTGGCCCAACCTGCCTCGCTTCTGTTGAAAGACAGTAATGATGGCAAAACAAAAAACTTCATAGTTTATTAAAGCATGAGTGTATTTGTTTCCTTTTACCGTGAGAGCACCGTGAGAGACAGAAAGCAAGCTTTGACATAATAGAGGCAAAATGAACAGCAATGGATCAATTTAAAGATGTAAATATTTCAAAGTTATGTGCATCATATATGGCAACACCATTGCAGAAAAACTTTGATTACCTGAGCCCTGCTCACTCAGTCTATTCACAGAGAAATCCTTGCCTAAAGATTTAGGAATCCTAAGTAACTGAGCATTACTTAATTTGGTTTTCTAGATCAGCTCTTAGGACCAGAATTATATTCACATAGAAAAGCATCAAGATATTTTGTCCAGATTACCAAAACGTGCCAAAGTGCCTGAAGAAATGAGACAAAGTTGAACAAGTGTTAGTGATTGTCTCTTAAGGAAAACTTGGTACCTTGTGGTACCTCTAAAAAAAACCCAACCAGCTTCTAAAAAATAAGAGCTACCTGATTTACCTGATTTCCCTTTTTCCCAAGGAAACCTTCAGTTCCAAATGGGACCTCTCACAATGCTGTTAATATCAGCCCCAAGGTTTTTAATTCTTCAAATTGAAACACATTTTAGGATGTGTCTTAGGTAAATAAGCTTTTAGAGATAGGAAATGAAATCTCACTAACCTGTATAACATGTTTTCATTTATTATAGATAGCCTAATAAATTTTAAATGGTAAATATCTGTGGTGTATCTGAGTGGTACCTGGTGATATATCAGTCCTATGACATCAGATAAACAAAAGTGTATCTGAATTTATGGAAGAGACAGCCATTCATTAATAAGCTTATTACATGCCACTCAAGGCTTATTATTTGTCACAAATCTTGGTTTGAACTACAATCTCTCTATAGGCCTATGTTTTAAGCAAATTTACTTTATACAGGATTTACCACTGCTACAAGGTATAACCACTTTTGAATTTTCTCTTAACAACCATATGTTAAAATTTTGACTCAGCTTCCTGATTTCATCATCTCAGTCAGGACAATGTGGTCCTTGCTGTGCTGGGAAGGTATAAGATTTTTGTCACCTTTCATGCCATGTTGTGGAATCTATTATTTCTGGGCTTTCTTACCTGTCTGCTTGCTGCCTCCTTGCTCAGGACAACAGGATATTCATCTTCAGCTCATGAATAAGTAGTCTATTAGTGCTGAGACAGAGTGATTTGTCAATACTGTCGTAGCAGTAACTTCTCAGAGCATCTTTAGTGCTCCGCTTGCAAAGCTGAACACGAGGTGTTCCTGAAATATCCTTCAGATTCATCACACTTAATAAGAATTGATATTATCAATAATAATGTTTCAAATAAAGGCTTATTCCTCCTTCTCTCAAGCTCTCCAAACTTAACTACCCCTTAAAGAGTTCTTTAAATTTGAATATGGCATAGTAACTTAAGAATAGACCTTAGAAAGGAACTTCTTTAAGTTTCTCACAGAAATTTGTGAGGCTTTTGTCAGATCAATTCACTCCTAATAATACATGTTCGAATTACTTTTTGTATTAGTAACTAGTTGTGACATGATATAGCCCTACTGTACTGTACCTAACTCCTCCCATTGTTCATGTAAGGAGCAAAGAGAAGTATTTTGTTACAGTTCCTATTAAGATATGTCTGCAACACAGCTCCAATAGAGGAAATCCATCCTGATTGGAAGTGCCCCTAATCATTTTCTTCAACTTGCTGCAGTCAAGGGACCATAAATATGTGCTTTAAGTGCTTTCCCAAATGGAGGTGGACTGTCAGGTGAAGCTTACCAGTGACTTAAGTCATTGCCAAGCAAAGTTTATTGTGGCTTAAGTATTTTTCCTTGACTGGACAGTGCTCAGTATGAAATAGTTAACAACTATTTAAATTACTTTGACAATACACAGTAATTTTCCTTATTATTCCGTTATCTTGGTCAGTGTATCAGCTTTCAGAGCACAAATAAAAGGTCTCTCCAACAACTGCAGAATCATAAAATGAGAAAAAAAGCATCAAAGGCAGAAAAGTACCTCATTGCATCAGCTGCTCTTTTGGTACCTTGGTTTCTCACGGTGTTCAGTTGTCCATTTGCAATTAGGAGAAAATTATGGGACAACCAGGAGTGAAATGAGGACAAAAAAATTTGTTGGAGAATGCAAGTACAAAAATGTAACAACCAGCTATTACAGGCTTAAAACACAGGGCTCTGCCAGCAGCCAGCCAAGGCTGTGAAACAAATTCCTGCAGGGGCAAATGACTCTTAAAAACAGCATCAATTCTCACTCCAAATGAAAATCACTCTTTTTCTGTTTGTCTTGCTTCCCATAAGCAGATAACAATCTTACAACACAAAGCCCTCCTACAAAGTCTCTAGTGCTTCAGGAAGGGAAGGGGTGAGGCAGATATGACAGCTGCCAGTCACCTCACGTGCCGCAAACTTGCAAGGTGCTCATACACCTCACAATGAAACCGAATGAGAACCTACATAAAATAGAATGGCATACAAGAGCAGGGCAGCAGGAGACTGACAAGGGTATCATTACTGGGAGAGCAGGATACAAAAAAAGCTACTGAAGACATGCTGCTGCAGCTGAATTATGTAGAGCTCTGAAAGAGAACAAGCTCAAATTTAACACACTGATTTATTCCGTTTCTGTCTCCTCATTTATGACGTAATCATTCATCAGCTACTTTTACAATGAGAAAAAAATGGTTTTTGATTAAATTAATCATGAATACAGTCCAGAAATAGTTCCCTGCAAGTATTCTTCTGAGCAAACACTTCACTCCCACAGCTTTTCAGAAAAAGCTGCATAGCTGATAAAATAAGTACAAACATGATCTAAGCAAAACTCTATTTAGCAATTGTCAAAACACTAGTGAGTAGATTTCCTCATTATTCACTCATCTCTGCTGGTATCTTCCCAGTCAGGGTGCAGATGAGAACCCTATGCTGCAAAGCAACATAAGCAGGAGGAAGAAAAAATTTCTAGCTGGGCTGGAAACCTCTCTCCTCACCTTGGCGCTAGGCACATCTGAAATTCAGGGCCAGAATTGTTTCTGGCAGCTCTCAAGCAGCAGTGAGGGAGATTGCAAGCCAAAGAATGGCTTTTTGAAACAAGAACAGAGCTCCTGCAAAAGCCATTTCCTTGCCTACAATCACTCTTTCATCTCGGGCCATCTGTCTGATGGAAGCTGCCTGACCTATCAATACTAAATAACATTACAAGGGCAGCTCTGTTCAGTGAGACTTAACGGTTTCAGCTTGTCTCTAGATTAAAATCACTCTTCTGGAAGGACTTGAGAACAAAAACTAGGATCAGGAATCACGTGCCCAGAGAATATAAATGTGTTACCCTTTGAGCTGAAATTGTAGCTCCTTAGTGCAAGAGGCTCTACCACTGGACTAACATTAACGCTCATTACACTAATTGCACGTTCAGATAAAATACCTGGTTTACAAATGCAATGACAACATGTTATATGTGTTTAAAAGCAAAAACAAAGCCCACTGACTGAAAGATCTGAGGATTTGCCTAGAGGCTTGTGTATAACAGCCACTTTGAACAATTCTAAATTTAACCATATGCCATAAAAATAAAATGCACAGCACTTCATACACTTGTCACTAGCACTAATTTAAACCATACTGTGGAATAAGCTATTTAAATGGGTTTGTTGACCTACTTTTTAATCCCAGCTTTTGGGGAAGAAAATAAGTTATTACTTAGCTTAGAAGGTTGTTATTTCCTATAAATCATATTTTTGTATGACTCTTACCACACAGTATTTCATCCTATAAGGATTATTTTTTCCACTGAATGCAGGTATAGATTAAGCTGCAGAATGTTAGGAGACAGAAAAGCATTTTCATTCATTATCGCCTTGAAGTGATCCTCATTTGTCTGGCATTGTGGAAATCTTTTTGCCTATAATCAGTTTTTTTTCCTCTATCTTCTCACTCACTTCTATTTGAGAAGAATGAGATCATCTTGAACAAGGAAAGGATCTTGTCACCATACAAAACCGTTTACAAAGAGGGATAAAGGGACTTTGTTTGATTTACTTCATTTTCACAAAAATTCTTTCCTCAAGATCATTCCAGAAAATTGTTCACTTCTCTTCAATGCTTGCCCCAATAATGTATTTTTAGGTTCTCCACTGCTCTGCTATACCCTCTATGTGTAAGCTCAGTTCCAGGACATTTTTTCTTAGGAGAGTAATTGTTCTGTATATTTTTTGATAGTCACCCAAATTATAGAATAAACTAAAATAGGTCAGAAAAATAAAAATCCACAGTGTATTATTTCTTGCCAATACCTTATATGTGGAAGCTGATGAACCAAAGTAACAGAACAACTTAAGGATGAAAGCAAGCATTTGCATTTTTGCAGGTATGTGACTAGAAACTAACTGCAAAAGTGGGTCTCTATGACTCAACTAGACAAGCAAAAGGTCCAAAATAAGAAAAAATACAACAGGTTTCTAATAAGGGAAAGCTGTGCATCTGACATGTCTCCCTGGCACCTGTAGGCAGTTCTCATCAGGAAAGGGAACAATAACGTCCCTTTTAAGGTCCCTATCCATGAGCTGGATGCACATGAAAAACATTAAAAAAATCTGTCATGTTTATAACTTGGTTTGATGCACAAGAGACCAAAAACATACCTGGGAGGTACAAAAAAGAAATGGCTCTGAAGTATTTATTCTGTTATGCATTTAGCTATGGCAAGCTGGACTTTGCCATGCCCTAGCTGACCATGCTTCAGGATGTTCGTCCACTGCTCTGTCTAGGTGACACAAATGAGAAAAAATACGTCTAAAGACCTACCAGAGTAGAATAATCCTTTTCCTTTGAGGGATAGGCAGAAAGAGAAGGAACTTAAAAATAGGGGGAAAAAGGTGAAAGCAATTTGAGCATTCTGTTGTCATGTACATCAAATGTAGCTGTTAAGATCTGTATAGAGGTGGCCACTGGACCTGTGCACATTCACAAAAATTAAGGTTTCATCTGAGTGAAAAATAACACATTGTCAATCTAAATTTTTCTAGAAACCTAAATTCAGTAAGGAAGGAACATGTCCTGCTTTCCCTGGGACATGTGAATTTCTTAGTGATGTGTGTGCTTGCAGTTGACAGCAATAGAGAATTGTGAAGACAAGCTTATTTCACTCAGCAGTACAAGGGTGGTACCTTTAGCTTTAATCACAATGAAGTAAAGCAATCAAACAAAGCAAGAGGTACAGGAATTATAGGGTTAAATCAATAAACATTAATAAGACTAGGAAAATCATAGCACAAAACAATTTAAGTAGGAGCTGGCGAGGAAAAATGAAATGAGGGAAATTTATACCTTTTTCTTCTGCATAGTCTCTAAATGGAGGCAAAGAGAAAGTGCCAATAATGGCACAGCAGCAGAAATGCTGTAGAAAAAAAATGTATAAATAGGCCTGAAGAATGCAAACTATATGCATGCAAAGAAGTCAAAAAATCATCTCCTGAAAAGGTCACAGAAGAGATACAAATATGAGACACACGTAAGAGACACAAATAGGTAACCAGAGAAAACAGTACAAATGTGGACTTGCAGACCCATTTAAGATGAGGCAAATGGGAATATATAGGCAACTAGGTTCTGTACAACCCCAAACCTACAAACCAAACAATTCCCTCAATATTTAAATAGCAGTCAAAGTATAAGGAGATGTTCAAAGAGAAGCCTACTGATTCAGCATCCTTGGTTTCCACGGTCTGCAGAGCTTTAGCTTGTTGAAGATACAGGCACACCTATTTTTAGGGAGGGGCAAAAGGAAGAAAAAATATTCTAAATCAGATCCATTTCAGCTAACCAGAGCCTCACATATCACCATGAATGATAGGGTTGTGTTTGGATTTTTGCACACTAGTGATGTTGAAATCATAAACAAAAACCTGACAGGAAACGTGAAACAGGTCTACTTACATTGTTAGAAAAATACTGTGATTCAAGGTACATATTCAAAGTTAAAGGGACAATTTAAATAGGTACAAACTGCACTGCATGCAAAAGTAATTGACATTACTTTCCAAGAACCTAGTAATAGTCAAAGCCTGGAAATATCTGTAAGTATTCTTTAGAAGAAGAGTGGTATCGAGGATTAAAAGAAATATTTAGAAAATAGAATGACTTATATTGTAAGTTTATTAGTATCTAACATAAAGTATCTTTCAGAAGGCTTTCAGATTATCAGCTTGCTTTAAAATACTGCTTGTCAACGTTTTAGCCACTGTCAATAAACAGATGTGTCAGTAAACCAGAGCAGAGTTTTTTTTTGCAGCAGGCAGTATGTCTCACTTTATTGCAGAGCTCTGGGAAGCAGAGCAGATCCTTTTGGATTTCTTTTAGCATAATGTATGTCTACGTGCCTCTTGCTAGAAAGAAGAGGGCTTCTTCAATCAAACCAAACATTACCAAGGACAGTGCAGAGAAATACGAAGAAGTGGAAGATTTATGGTGCAGAGAGTGAGGCTGTATCTCCTTCTGTCTCTGCTCCATGAGCGCTGTCCATGTGCCACATGCTCCACACCACCTACAAGGCTACAGCCCTGCCCTTTCTTTCAACTCATTGATTAGGTGTGCTATCTCCATGGAACATTGCTGACATCAGGTTCAAAATGTGCAGCATTTTCCAGCAGATTCATGTCTAGTGAACAGGAGTTATAAACCTGAAGCCCAAAAGGCTCCTCAGGGCCTTTGAGCTCCTGCCAGATTTCTCTCTTTGGAGCCATCCTTCAGGGCATGAAATACGTGTCACTTCCCTCAGCCAAGGCTCATGGAACATAAAGGTTTACCTCTCTTCAAAATGCTTGTGCTTGTTTTAACACATCTCAGTCAGATGATTACCACATTTTTGCCAGCTGAACTGCCCAGCACCACATACACTTACCAGCTTACATGTCTTTAAAATAATATAGGTTGGAATCATGAACCTATCATTGGTATTCCAAGGTATTCCCAGGACAAATTATCTTTACAGTTTTGATGGAAAGGTTTATAACCATGAAGAGCTATCATCATACATCATATAAATTTTTAAAACACATATGCATGGCAGTTTTGATATTCATTTTTCTCAGTATTCCTTTGTTAAGATTTTTCTAAAGTCTGGAGGCCATCCTCAAAGCTAGTGGAGGGTAAAAAGAAAGTTAGTGCCTTTAAGGCCACATTTTCTCACCCTAGCCAGGAAAAAATCTGATCCTACAACTAGGAACACAGCTTTGACATCTGGCATTGTCCAAATCCCCCACATATCCCAAATCAAAACCTTACAGCAATTTAAAAACAACCCAGAGAGTGCAAGGAAAGTGAAGGCAAAGTAAATCACACAGGTTGTGACTTCACCCAGAGGACATAATGAGTCAAAGGGCCAGAGACCTGACTGGTATTTCTCTTGTAGGAAAGGGAGTTAATGCAGAGGACATCATTTTGTCTGTAACCTGTGTCAAGCAGTACAAGTTGTTTAAGTTTTGCTGCTAAAATTAAGTGGCATACAGCAAAGACAAAGGGGTCAGGCAGAAGAATAAGGTTTAGCCACATGGGCAATGAGCCTAGACTGAGATAGCCAGGTCTGAGAAGGTGATTATAGCTGTTCCTCAAAGATGGTGAAAATCCAAGGATGCAAAGCAAGTAGCAACTACTTTGGGATTTTCTGCAGGAGGTCACACAGTTACCAAAGGGCAGATTTTAGATAGAACCATTAGCTAGTTTCCAAGTCAATAAAAATCATGACATAACTTCATCATCTCTTTTTACTCTGGTGTTTTTTCCCTCAGGGCAGATCATACATGTGCCCTCCTAAAACCGCAAAGACAGAGAAAGCTGATTTTTCTTTTCATGAAGGCAAAACGTTATGTGATAACTACAACACACTTCACTGACACCGAGAGTACAGGTGCAAAGTAGGAAGACACACAGCATGGAGCACGTTTAAATCTAATCTAACAAATATTTCCAAACAAGATTTAAATACTGTGCTCCTGCACCTCCAAAACAGGAAGCCTTCCATGCAGCAGGGACTTTTAACACGCTCACCACACAACCCACTCTGCCTGTTCCTGTTGCTGTATGCTGCGTTTCCTTTTGGCACCCGTGCCTAACCTACTTCCAAAAGAGAACTGAGGCTGTACGCCCAGGCAAGAGCAGCACAGTGTTGATCAGAGAAGCCTGTCACAAGAGGAAGGGATATAGCTTATACTGTTAAAACAGAGAGAAAGAGTAGAGTGCAATTCTAGAGCAGTAGCTTTTAAGGCTGTGTACTTTTTTTGATATATTTTACCTCTTGCAGATGAAATCAATGGGCCTGCACTGTTTCTCAAAATCTAAAGTAGACAAGTCCCTTTTTTTTATGGCTTAAAAAACATAATTTAGCCTTTGCTGAGCAGACTTATTTCTACACACAAAAGATGTCAGTCAATTACATCGAAACAATTTCATTCAGGTCACTAAACATCAGTAGGTAGCATGATTTAGTGCCAGCAGTGTATTATACAGAAGCACAACAATTTGGAGGATTGGAATTGAAATGGGAATTGCAATGTGGATGAATACTGATGGTAAGAACATACAGCAGCAGGGAGCATCCTGCACTTACCTCATGACCAACCCATTCCTGACAAGGAATCCTCCTCCCACACCATAAAAGCAGCTTTGTATTTTCTTGATTCAAGTTAATTTCTAGCATTTGCATGCAAAGTCCTGTGCAAGTGTTCAAGTCATATATGAAGTAAGTTAAAAAAAAAAGAGATTATTACAATGAGTTTCATACTTGTAGATTCATAAAACCTACTTTATTTCCTTGCATAATTGAATGTTCTTATTTAAAACCGACATTTTACAATGTTATATATTTCTGGCTGTGCTTTTTCTCTGAGAAAGAACTAAGATTGGTGATGACTTATGTTTATTGATCCAAAATTTCCAAATTCTTACCTAACTTAGTGAAAGATACTGTGATTGGGCCTCTAGTCATAAAGGCCTAACTTCTAATACACATCAGAAAAAGGATTTCAACATTTTTGTACAAAAATTAACAAAATGCACACCAGCTTTTTATAACTAGAAGCAATTTTAATTATCCATTTTTTGTGGGCATGAAGTTATAGGATATGGGGTAATGGCTTTAAAATGAGAGTAGGTTTGGATTAGATTTTTGGAAGAAATTCTTCATTGTGAGACTGGTAAGGTACTGGAACAGATTGCCCAGAGAAGTTGTGGATGTCCCATCTCTGGAATTGTTAAGGCCAGGATGGATGGAGCTCTAAACAACCTGGTCCAGCAGAAGGGGTCATTGGCCACAGCAGGATGGTTGAAACTACATGATTTTTAAGATCCCTTCCAACCTGAAAACACAAATAATTTCTTTACAGGAAATTGACCTGAAGTTATGTCCTCTGTAATACACACTGATTTTCTGTACACACTATGGGGCTCCTAATATCAACTTTGAGAAATGAGTTCTAATTAAAAAAATAACAAAAAAAAACAGCTGTCTCAACCACCACTGCTTATCTAATTCAAAACTGGCATGGTCTGTTGACCAGGAGGCAGCAGATGGTTTTTCCAACTATTGCATTTCTCTGTTCAAAGCAACAATTTATTCTTTACCATTAAAAAAAAAGTCTCAAAGAATGAGGGCTATTTCTTAGCTGTGATTATTACCTCTTGGCTCATATACTCTGACAACCAGAAGTATTACACTATGAAATTCTTTTTCCACATGAGGGATTTCATCAATTGCTCTCTAGCAATATCTAAACTATCATGTTACACCAAGCAAAGATCATTTTTACTCTAAAAGACTTGGAATTATGGAAAGATTTGGCATCATTTAAAATGTGGTTAAATGCAGTTCATTGCATTCACACCGCTGCTTTTTTCCTCTACACACTGATAATACAGGATTACATGTTCATATTCAAAGGCAAAAATTAAAGAACCAAACACTTTCCATATTGTTCTAGCACAATTTCAAAGGGGAAAGCACATCTTGGGGAACATGGAGTGAAACCAAAAGGAACAACTGCAGCCTGCTCCCAAAGGCAGTGACTTTCCCAAGCTGAAACCAGCACAAATCCTTTATGTGTGAAATGGATGGGAATTTCAAAAATATTTCTTTCTGACTCCTAGTTAACCTAAATCACACACTTTTCCAACTCTGTCCTTCATTAGGAACAGAAAACAAAGAAAATATGCTAGAAAATTGAAAAAAAAAGTTGTTAGAAAGCTTATTCTGCCAATATAGAAAGACACTTAGATACTCCTTGGTTTACTAAGAAAAGTTTCTGAGAGCAAATAGTTAATCAAGATAGAACCTACATCATATTAATCACCAAAGAGTTTTAGGCAGTAGCAGCCAAAACAACTGTCACAAATTGTGACAATGAATGTTCCAGTAGAGGCTTTTGTCATCACCATCTTGAGCCTTGCACAGCTAAAGCATATTTTACAAACCAGAATATATTTTACTAGTCTATAATATATAGCAAGTCAAAGAGAATTATGTATTCCCTGACTGTAAGTAACCATGTGCTCCTTATATCTGTGAAACAGTGTGCAGGGCCACCTTAGAAAGTCTGAAATATACACATATATTTCACACATATACATATATATATATATTTATATATATATACACATATATACTCCAAGGGTATATACTATTGACTCTGCTCTAACTTTACCTATGAAGTTTGAATTAAACAACGTTACTGGCTTTGAGAATTAAATACACAGGCAAAACCCATCTCTTAACACAGTAACAACACGTTCACTCAACTGAAGAAATTATAATAACCTACCAAAAAACACATTAATGTGGGCACTTAGCAACTCTTTAATATAGACACAAAATTTACAAATCATAACACTTAAATAGTGACTCATCAGTGGAGAAAAATAAGCAAAACCAGTTCAAATTCTAACCTGCATAATGTAAGAGTTCAGCGATTTTTTTTTTTTTTTTTTTTGCAATAACATTATTTCTGGGGTCAAATAGAATAGCTTAAAAAACCTTTCATTCTGCACAGACATTTACCTACATTAATAATTTCCAAAACTGATTTTCAATTCAGTAACGTCCACTTACTAGTAACATATTTAATTATAAAACTGAGTTCCTAAACATTCTCAAAACAAACCCCAGATTTTCATCCATTGTTTTAAAAGCAGGAAGTTTCATGAAATGTAGGAAGATGACTCCAAGAACATGCCGGAGTAGCAGCACAATGTTGACATTTCTACAGTCACACACTAGGGAGAGCTGATTAGATATTAGATTTGATTTCTGTTTGGTTGTGGGGGGTTTTGTATTTTGTTTTATAACCTACAGAAATCAGAGTCTGCAACATGCACTCAACAGTCTCACAGCAAAACAGAAACTGGACAAGGAAAAGAAAGGAGACAAAAATGGTATATTCTGCATTCCAACCCCATTCTGCCAGAACATGGGATGCTGCAAAGATCAATTTTCTTACTCTAAGGGCTCTCTCCATCATGAAATCTGCCATGGGGTAAATGAGAGAAACAGTCTTAGAGAACTGAAGAAACAAGGCCAAAAATTGTAGTCTGGTAACACACAATAGGTACTTGAAGGTCTTCTCCCAACAGATCAATAAACAAGTTCTTAGTAATACACATCTTCCCTATAAGCTCTAAACAAAATCAAAATGTATCTACTTGCCTTCCCCAGAATACAGAGATCCCTCTTATTTGGCCACTTAAAATATTTCTGCTGGTTTACCCTTCTGCTTGGTGTGGTGTTTCTGTTACTGTTTCAAGTAGATGTGCCTCTTCCAAAAGGAAAATTATCAGGGTAACAAGGCTGTCAGTGCCTCCCAGTATGCCAGGGGCACTTTGCAGACTGACAAAGGAGCTAAGAAGAAGGAACGGAAATAATCCTCAAGTCCTGACATGTCTGAGATACAACACATAGCATGTCAGATGCAAATGAAGACTGTACACTTGAATTAGCTTTTATTTTGTTGCAAGGGAAGAGATAGTGAAAATAAATAAATTTCTTTCTACAGGCACCCTGAGGCACTTGGGCAAGCTGTTACTAACCATTCCTTTCTCTGCTTTCCCACCCCCCCCAACCTGCTATATATTCTCTAATTTTAAGCATGCATTTAAAACCGGTTTGTCATTTTAGCTACTCCACAGTACAGATTTGGATCATTTTTAGGACCTTTTCATTTACTGAACAATCAAACAAAATAAAAGGTTAATAGTTCAATAATAGCTACAAGGAGAAAGGATCAGAAGTCATTCCTGATATAATCTCATTACTTCATAGACTCAGCTTTTAGTGACTGTTTTATACATAGCATCTATGAAGTAAACAAAGCATAAGGGCTTTCAGGAGATGTTATACATTATAATGAAATATATCAGAATAATTCCTTTTTTAAAGCACATTCCTGTGTCTCAACTTCATGACTTTAATAGGACACAGTAAAGAGTAAATAATATATATTACAAGAGTGGTAGTCTGGCTTGCTTCCTTTGAGCATAGGTGACATTAGGTTAATTGGTTTTAATGCTGAGGTGAAATTTCTCTATTAACTTCTGTTCTTGTTGTTGGTTTTCTATCCCTGCATTTACTGTAATATGATTTACTGAATTAAGAAAACTATTGAAAAAATCTGAATTAGCTAGATTTTCCTGCGTGGGAAGAGGAAGGTCAAAGACATACCAAGTGATGCTGCAAGCCTTCGGGGCAGCCAGGAAAAGAAGCTGCATTCCATTACGACAAAACAAAACAAAAGTAGTGGGGAAAAAAAGAAATCAAAACAAACAAACAAAAACCCCCCAAACAATACTTTGGGCAACCTATGCAGCTCTGTGAAAGAATAAGAGAGAGCTGGAGTCAGACCTTGCTTGCCAGCAGGCAAAGTTCAAGTGCTCACTGATGTAAGGTCACATTGAAATAGATTGCACTTGAGATGGAATCTTCAGTGATTCAGTTGAACTTTATGTTCCAGATGTCTTTATGTAAAGGTGCTCTTCTGTAACACTTACAATCTGTGACAGACGTGTTTTATAACCCCTGTGTTTCTGTAAAGGCCCTTACAGGAAAGGATTTAATACAATGGAGACTTTGTCCCGTATTTTCACATTTGCTGTAGAATTGTTCTTAGACATATTTATTCAATAAGCAGGCACACTTGTTACACTTAAATGCAAGAAAGCTGGGTTTATGCCCAAGAATCCACTGTGCTGATAAAAGGTTAGTTACACAAATCAGTTTGACAAATACCAAAACTGATGAAGCCTGCTGTCCTTTGCATAACGCCCTGTATGATGTGTTTCACTGTTACAGGGTACTGCAGACTGGATGAGCACTTCTGTGACATTTGGTCAGCCAATACATTTCAGAAGGGAAACGTGAGCAAGAAATTTTATGTTTTATTTACAGGGGTGTACAAGAAACTTCTCCCAAACATACTGCCTCCAAGAGGCACAGGCTGTGGTTCCTGCCCTATTCTTACTAAACACTGCTGTGTATTAACACTTATGAGGCCTTTATTTATTAACAACTGAGGCCTTTGGGCATCTGCACTTCAGCAGCTCTCACTCAGGCAAAAATTTATTAACTTCAGCATGCAGCATTCTAGCAGAACAGTACTATCACACTCTCTCATCATGCAGGTATTTTGATCATCACAGGATATCATCAGAGGGAGAATAAATTATTTTCTCTTCTAGATAGAGAAAATCAGGTGGTATTACAAATGTGAGATATAAAAATGAAGGATATGTACACAAACTCCCTTTTTTGTAGTTTTCATTACAGAGCACATGAGGAAGAATGAGAAGATAGCTATATTTCTTTGGTCTACTAACACAAACAGTAAGAAGGATAGGAATTTTATAAAGCAGGGTAATTTGAAGGACATTAAACTATGTTAATGCAAATAAATTAAAAGTAGACAAATTTAGGTTAAATATTGTAAAACACTGGCAGTAAATCATATCTGTTTTACAGAGGAACTTTGCCATTTGGGACACATAAACTAGCACACCAAAACCATCAAGAATTTGTGGAAACAAAGGTGAATTAAATGAATTCGATAATCTAATATTTTTAGAATAATCTCAATTCTTAGACCACATGAAAATGAGGCCTAGTTATCAGTACCAGTGTTTCTAATATTTGCCATTCTTTTTGCAACCAGCTCAGTTTGGAAAGTTGAAGTCCTCTGAAAATAGACAACAATATTAATCACATATTGTACCTTGAGATGGATATCCATTCCTTCTCTCCTTCACACAGGTTGAGAAACCATTAAAGAGAACAAAGCAGAAAGGCACAGCCTGTCAAACTGCACAGCCCTAGAAAGGATATCACACTACTGTTGCTGGCTTCTGTCTTTTCCAGTCTGTATGACAGATGAAAAATTTCATTTTTGTGACAAAAGTGGTAATGAGGATAGAAAATGGCACAACATGAATCCAGCTTTCTGACAGGGCTCATAATGAGAGTCAGAACTGTGCAAAGTTAATCTAATCCCATCATAGCATTAGAACTCAACTCACAGGGGACTTGCTTATACCTATAATTTCCTATATGTTCTCTAAGAGCACAAAGCTTAAGTGGAAAAAAGACACAAGAGCAGAATTTTGGAACTAAAAAGGGCTGCACTATCATAAAATAATGTGGAGACTCTGCTAGAAGATCAACTTCAAGCCTCAGCATTGTAAATGCTGCAGATTGCACCCTCATAAATGGATGCATACTAGTACAAACATTTTTTCATGTACTCAAGTGACAAAACACAATTGAAAGGTAGATCTCCTCTGATCCTCTGATCTAGAAGATGAAGAAAACTGGCTCTACCATTTGAAGGCAGATGTACTAGCATCCATTTAGGAACCTTGTTCCTGTCAGACAGCAATGCTGTGTGGTATTCCCTAAACAGCAATATACTATTTTTAATTATTACTTTAAAAGTTGTGTGGACTTTCCAGTTTACCTTTGAGTTTTTAGAAACTGTTTTCAGAACTATCACCATCTTTCTTTTTTTTTTTTTTAATCAGCTGTTGTAACTGAGATTTCAAAATTTTAAGTACATAAAAAACCGTTCTCTAAACAACGTTTAGTTTTTAAGAGTTGAAGAGCATAGTTTTTAACAGTGTATACAGAAAACATTGTAAACAAAAATAATGCAAAATTAGCTGGCACATTGCCAGGCCTAAAAATGTTCTTATTTTGGGGGATAGTCTCAGTTAGCACTGGAGGAATTCCATCTCATATGATCCCCCAATATGGGAATCTTTTGCTCCAGGTATCAAAAAATATCTAGGATAAAATACTCTCCCTCTCATTACTTTCCTTCAGTCTCATTATTCAACTGATATGGAAAACACACATGGGATTACAAATTAATCCCTTCTTAGTTACAAAAAAGTGCAGAAATCTAGGTTTACCTTGCACCCTAGTGAGCTGCATCAGGCAGAGGTTATTAGTAAGTGTACACAACAAAATGGGTAGCAAGCAAGGTTGGCTCCTGCAGTCAAAAGCAGCTTATTAGACTGGACTGAAAGTTGCACAGACCCACCCAGTTCCTCAGATAGAAACCACATGGGGCTTGTCTGGAAGCACAAGTGGGCCACTTCCACTCAGCATGTTCTTCACATGTGAACAGAGCTTCTACTTCAATAGAATGCAAAATCTTAGGTGTAATATTGAAATATATAATTTTATAGACAACTCTTTAAAAATCAAAGTTCTGTAAAATGGGACTGGGAGGATATACACTGGGAAAAATCTAAGGCATATATGTAAGACAAGATCTTTCATGACTGAGTTACAATAAGACCAAGCATAACTCACTGTTTCATGACCAAGCACAATTCATGTTTCCATATTTTATTTTTGCAAAATTCAGCACTATAGAGAGAAAATGCTGTTGAAGAAAGCATTTACCTTAATGCAGAAGATTTAGTCTAGGGGATATATTATTAGGGAAAGAAAATCATATCAAATTATTTTTAATGGAGTTTTTTTAATCCCTTATTTAACTATTGAGATAATCATTGAAGTAAACATCATATATATTTTCACAATCTAGTATGGCTTTCCTCTTGTAAGAGCACCATGTCCCTAGTGCAAGGCAATACTTTTTTCTTCAGAGAATAATATTTCTTCAAATATAAAATACAAAAGGAAAGCCCAAAATACCATACTTTCAGTTATTTCCTCTATTTCAGAAGACATTATTTCTGTGACTCCTCCCTGAACTAGTCACTCATACATTTTAAGGCTACAAATCACCAGAAAAGCCAAGTCACTGGCACAAAACATCTTTACATACAAGAAGGACTCGAATTCTGTTGGAAATATAAACAGAACTATAAATATATTTAAGTTATGGTATATATATCCTTGTAAAAGGGTAGGATGCACAAAGAGTGACAGCAAATAACTTATTTACAAGCCTACTGTTAGGGTAACAAAACATTTTCTCGACTGTATTATCAAAGTTCTGAGCATTTCATTAATTTTTGCAGCAGTAGGTTTGAAAAAATAATAAAAGTAGCAGACCAGGAAGGAAAGACTTAAGTAACAATGATATTATGTAGGTTATTAATATTTCTCTGAAGACCTAGAAGCCAGCTGCAGTCACAGGGCTGGGAAGACAAAGGTGCAGAGGAAGTATCATAAGAAACCATAAGGAGAAGATGCCTGAACTAGGATTCTATCACACCACTACTTCAACTAATGGAGAAAGAAGGTATACAGTAACCTTTACAGTTTATTTACCCTTTAAAGTTTTGTTTGCCTCCTTACCTATTTGCTTTCACTTGTACAATGAATGAGCTGGACTTTCTAGGACACAGAGGAGGCAGGGAGGTGATTTGTTTAAAATCTTTCAATAAAAGAATGATAAAGTTAACAGGCATGAAGAGTGCTATTTTTTTCCACATGAACTCATTTGAACTGCAAGGAAAGCCTTTAGATACCTTTAATAAGGTTTTTTTGTACTTCTTAGTCCTACAAAGGGACTGCAGGAAAAGCGTTTCATGTGGAAATGGTTGTGGAGTTATTAAGGCCTGGAAGCAACAGTCTCTAGGACATGAAAGAGTTTGTAACCAGTATTAGTGTTAGCCTTGGAGCAAGAGGCAAGCACTGAAGAGAACCCATTATCACTCTTCAGTGCTTCCAGAGGTTTACAACAAGCACGTGGCACAGTATCAGTATAAGAAAAGAAATCTTCAAATACCTCACCCTAAACATATGTTAATTTCACCTTCCAAGATATTAACAGTTGCTTTCACTTTCCAAGAGATGACCAGTTGCTACTGGTCACTGTAGCAAGATCTCATCCTCTAGGATTCCTACACCAGGTCAGTGGTATTTTTGCATGACAGAATATTATGTGCTGAGCAAAGTGAAACTTATACTAAAAAGTTAAGAGCTATAGTATACAGATGTAAACAGAACTGGACACCTCTATTTTGTGTTATTCAGAATATTCAGATTCTTTTATTATTATTTAGTTAGTTCAAGAGGAAAACTTTTTTTTTTTTTTTTGAGGTGAAAGGGGCTGTAGGCAAGCTCTATATGTGTCACGCACATACTCAGGCTTGGCATTTCACTGTAGAGTGAATGGTGGAACATACACAGCTTCCCTGCCACAACCACACTGGGACAGCTGCCAAACAAACCAGGTCATGAACAGTGCCCCAGCCCTAAATTCCAGGGGATGTTCCACACCTCATACTGTCCATTCTCTTTTAGGACCAGGAAATGTTTATAAGTCCAAAAAAAACACATTGGTAAATATATAAAAATCTTGTTCTTCTAAGAACAATAAGTTGGTATAAAGTGTCATCTGTGCCTACACACACAAACACAAAGATAAAAATTAAATTTCTGAACTGCAGGTATAAAGTGTCTAAGACATCCATTAGTAGGAGTAACATATTAATAAAAGCATAAATTCAAGTATCAGACCATGATGGGTACCTCCACACACACACTTTCCAATGTTGGTTAAGAATCTCTTAAAATGTTCGAGGAAGGTGAGTTGATGCAGAACTTCAAGCACAGGAGTTGGAGAAGAAGAACAAACAAGTCAACACATATCTGAGGGTTATAGGGCTCGTGCTAGGGGACCCACACAAGGCCCTCTGCAAATGTGCCAGGGGAAGGACAGTCCTGTGAGCTGGGCAGAGACCTCATCTTGTGGCTCTTGCCACAAAGAGTAACCCTGCAGTGCGATCACTGCACACAAAGGGAAACAGGAGCAAAAAACACAGTTTCAGAAGAAGATGTGTGCATGGATGGGTCAAGGAAAATTACAGAGGATTAAATATATATATATATATATATATCTGCACACAGGTTTAGAAGGAATGAAGGGTTGTGCATACTATTTCTTAGACTGATGTCTTCTACCACATACTGTGAAGTTGAAAGCAGAGAACAACAGTAATTTGTGATGATAATTGTGTTCCTGGAACACCATATATTGAAGCCAACATAACATTCAATCAACTTATTTCTTCCATTTTTTGTGATGCACTATGCAATAAAATATGAAAACTCAGAGTTCTACAGTGGCTTTATGATGCTGGCAAGTCCATTGTCTGTTTTTTGCCCAGAAATGGCTTTTGCAGCTTTAAGCTAGGCCCGGAAAGGCAGAGAGGGTGAAGGGTGGGGAGAAGCACCACGAAGTTTGTCTGCAGCAACTGCACTTGCTCCTCCACATTCCTCTCCTTCACGACTGTGCTTTGGCATAGAGAGACTGAGAGTATTTTTTTCTCCCTTGCTTTTAAACTAGCTTCTAGTTCATCAGTGGAGACAAAAAGTTTTTCTCTAGACTGTGACTTCCTCAGAGGAAGTGTTCAGAGTTCCAGAGGAGCTGTTCATCTCTGCTCCAGTCCACAAGATTGGCACCAGGAGGCCCTGGCTAGCAAACACCAGCAGGGAGAGGCCCCCTTGGACACTGCCCCTCCCAGCTCCCAGGGAGCCATACCCACACAATTACTTTGGACTCTGGATCTCTGAATCTACCATCTCTTCAGAACAACGAGTGGTCCCGCTGTTCAATATTATTCATGAATCAGTTGGGGTAAGGGGCACTAAAATCTGCTTTTTAGTGGAGACCACTTCCGAGGTTTGCTCCCAAAATTTGCCCCAAACCAGGACACTCACTAACTCAAGTACTTATATTTTTGAGCAGTTTAGGTTTGTCCTAGGTTACAATGTAAACTGTGCCCAAAGTATGTATTCTATCACCATCTTCAGGAGCTGTTGGAACCAGGTGGGGCCGTGTTTACCTTGCCCCCTCCCTCCGGACTATCTTCTGTTAATGGACCATCAAGGTCTTGCCCATGACTCACAGGTAACTCCCTCTGGGAGCTCTCTCTGTTTAATGGGCAATCAAGGACCCACTGCAGGACTCATAGAATGATATTAGCTCATTGTGAGATGCTCCACCCAGGGGGAGGAGCCAAGCATTCCCACCTGGATATAATCTGGGATTTGGGACAGCACAGCAGGCCGTACTCATTGGATTCCCAGAGGATGAGAACTACCAGACCTTTCTACATGATCACTGCTTTAACAAGATCTCTTTATCTAGACTGCTACCACCACCCTAACTAACAGGCTGTCAGGTTGTATTCCAACTCTGTCAGTGGTTTTTTGTGCTTTTATTTTATTTCACCTTTTTTTTCTCTCCTAATAANAGAGAACTGACACTTAATGGCATGTATAATTTAAATCATAACACACAAATGAAATAGAAAGCTAGCCTGAAAACTCAAAACAAAAACCCACACCATGACAATTCTTAGAATAAATTCCACCTTTTCCTTGAAGTAAATATTCAATATATGTGGAAAGCATCTGAAAGTTTTGCTTTGCCTGTCATTGAAGACAATGGGAGGAACACTATGTAATCTACCAGCCTATAAACCCAGAGTAGCTCACTGGCCGCTGTGCTTTTTACTGCAACTCTTCCCATGATCCTCGCCTACAAATTTACCCTAAAAGAATTGACTTCTAACTTTTTTTTTTTTTTTTTTTGGGCAAAATACAATGAGCCTTTGAACAGCACTAAAACCCAAATGGTGCTATATCCCTAAATACCTTAACCTTGGTCTCATATGTTGGTAGGCTAATTGAAAACAAATTTCTTCCCCTGCTTGTCATAATCCAAATTGCTCACCTCATTATCTTTACTTCTGCTGCTTAGTATCATACTTGACTTCAAAAGAGACAGTAAGTCCATGGGCTGTTTCTGACCATCTGTTACTATACTGCATTAAAAGCAAATGTTCACTAGTTTTGGTCTCCTGCCCAAAATCTCTCTTAAAAAAAAAAAAAAAAAAAGTCACAGAATACATAGAAGTACTTCATTTGAGCATCTTTTGCAAAGTGAATGTGAATGTCCGTTTGTGTTCCTGAATGAACAGCTACACAAACAGTTTATGCTTGCTGAACACAAAATTAACTTGTGGAGAAATAGTGAAGGTTTAGGACTGGGGACATGAAGGAAGAGGAAGACTTGGGATAAGGAACATAAAACAGCAGCCTCTACAGGAGCATCTTCCTTTTCCCTCTGGTTTCTGCTGCCCTTCCATGCTTTAAGGAGAATTGGGCTGCTGATTTGCCTCAATTTTCTCTCCAGGTTTATATCATTCCCTGTACTGAACCTTTTAGCATGCGACAATATGACTGAAATACTTTTGGAGACCTCCCCAGCCACTACACCAGTGCCTGCTCCATTAAGCAGTGGATGTCACACCCACAAGAAAAGCTAACATTTTCATAGCAAGAGTCAGAAGTAAATAAAGTCTTATTAAGCTTCTCCTCCCTCAAGGTTACTCCTCAAGCTAATGACAATATATGAGATAAGTACTGTCAACCCCTGCAGGACACATTAAATTCCAGTTAAATACAGATTAGATGAGTACTGCAAAAAATCATAGTTATGAAGGGTACATCCCTTTAACTATCTGGCATCCATGGCAAGGCCAGAGCAACAGCAGGTGCTTCTGTTAAAAGATGAATAGCAGCAAGCAAAGATTAGATGAAGGTCACATTTCTCACAATATCCTTTTGGAGGGAAAAAAATTCAGATTGGTCGACTAAGAACAAAGGAAAAAAAACCCAAAACAAACAAACAGAAACAAACAAAAGTAAATAAAACCAAAAAAAAAAGAGATACAGAAAACAATTGAATAAGAAAAATGCTTTATAGAGAGGGACAAGAGAGATTATATGGAATAGTCTATATATTCAACTGTTATAATTTTTTGCAAGTACAACCAGCCATAACCCACAGTTGCCACAATCCATCATGGGATAGATTCTTTGGAGTGTACTGCTGGATGGAGAGTCACTTACCCTGCAAAGGCAGCAAGAAAAATGTTGGACAAGTAAGCTTCCTGAACACACTTAAAACTGATAAGATAAGTAAACCTGAACACAGGAGTGATGAAGTGTCTGCACTACTATCTATCTGTAAAAGGAAAACATGCTCTTGGTTGGAACTGGTGATTGAATTGCTCAGACTGGCAGCAGAGTCTTGGAGAAAAACATGCAATAAAAACAACAACAAAAATTATGTGCTTACCTTCGCCCAAGGTTCCCTTAAGTTCCAGGACATAAATTGCCATTAGAATCTCCAAACTCTATGGTGCACACATTTTAGAAAAGTGTTATAAAAAACATGAAGACAACGTCCATGGGAAAACTTACAGGAACAAAGTATCATCACCAACACAAATACTGTTAATTTCTTTCTGTAAGGCCACTGTGCGTTTTTAGCACCTATATTGAAATATGTCCAGAAAATCCAAATATTGTCTATATAGCTACTTGAAGATAATTTTACTTGATATCTGTACTTGTATTTTTAGATACACTCTGCTCTTTAATTTTTCTTTTTGGGAAAAGTGAGGGAGAAAGACATATTGGGGCACCAGAATTTTTTTTCCTCCTTTCTCCTCACTCCATAACCAATAGGCTCATCATCCAACAATACACAAAAGCAGATGCTCCATTTCTGTCAACTCATAGATTACTGCTAAGTCCTTTCATCAACCACAGGATGCTCAAGACAACAACTCTGTTATTAACTAACCAGCTTCTGTCAAATGATTTTATTAGAACTGCTAAATTCACTCTGATTTTCTTCCACATGAAAGACTGCATCAGCAACTAAACAAGGAACATGGCTGCTGGTGAAACTGCTCTTGAGGAGAGAGGATCATCCACCTGTAGAGCAACAGTGCCACTCACACACCTCAAGCCAACAACTCAGTTTAAAAAAACATTCAGAAGAGACAAACCCTCACATGCAGTTATTAACCCACAGCTGGTAACATATTCAGAGCAGTTAAATCACTGACTTCTGTAGAATAACTCTGATTAGGGCACCAAAATCCATCAACTAGTTTAAACACACATACTAACTAGATCCTCCACTGTTGCTGAGGTTTCTGTACTGATTTCCTTCCTATCCCACCCACAATCCTATAAAGTCATAGTCAGGTTAGACTTGTCACATGAACAAGACCATAGATACAATTTCTCTGCTGTAATTTATAACCCCTCCTAGAATTATATAAAATTATACAGAAATTTAAACCTGCCTGAGCCCTTCAGGCACCTCAATTTAAAATGGAAAAGATTGAAAGTGACTTCATTGATGTGCCAATTTGCAGGTAGGTAATTTTATTTCAAATCACTGCAAAGAGCTGCAACAGAAAAGATGTGGAAGCTGTAGAAATTGGCCCTAGTCTAGCCTTTGGAACACATCTCTACATTTAAGATAAAATATTAAAAAGCCAAGAGAATGCATCAAACCAGGAAATAAGCAGCAATAGTTCATCAAAAAAATGGCATATCATATTCCTTTTCTCCCTACTATTTATCCCCAAATCCCCACAAAGAGTTACCCTCAAGAAAAAGGAGTTTACAGCATTTCACACCATGAAAAAAAGTCTCAGCTCATGGGGCCTCTTCTTCTTCATATTGAGGATGAGAAAACCAAATCCTTTTGCTAACTGAAAAAGTTCCAGGGACATTTATGGACCTCTATGTAAAACCCAGCATCATGAATTGCATCCAGAGAAGTCTTAGGCTCCACAGGTATCAAAGTAATTTTTCATCAGCTTGAGGCTGATTTAAAAGGTTTAGTCCAGAGCACAGCATGTGTATTACATTAATCAAATCTGGACATGAGAGGCAGGCATTTGAGTTTAGGCTTGTGCAGAAGGAATTCTTTCCTCCTCCTTATTTCAGAGGAAGAAAGGCAAGTTGCAGTGCCCTTGGAGGGCCAACCAAGACCTTGGGATTGCTAGGTAGGACCATGCCCTCTCATACCAGCCTTGCTAAAACAAACCCAGGTCATACATATGTCTCTACATGTTCATTAAGAAGTGAATATAAAAGAAATACTTTCTTCTTATTTTTGGGAAACAAAATTACACTAGACTGAAATCAGACATTTAAATGGAAACCTTAGGTATTTTGGAAGATTACTCAATTTATGTTACAAAGGAATCGCGCATAGCTTTATCTTAGGTAAATTCAGAACAGCAGGCAGTTGATTCCACCACTTGTACAACTAGCATCAGTTTGGACATTTATGCATGTCCAGTGTCCATTATGCATGTCCTGCTACAGCTCAGGCCAATCCCCTGAAGGCCATGGAGATTGTTAGAGGCCAGTGAGCATTGCTAGAAGTTGTGGTATTTCTATTACATCCCATCACAGCTAGAGTGGAGGATCAAGTGGAGAGAATCAAGAAAACTGGTGCAGACAAGAACCTTGGCTGGCTCCAGGTTTTAATGACAAGAACCAAGAATGAGGAAGCAAAGAGTTGGTCTATCTGCTTACAGTGTCCTGAAGTATTAAAGCACAAGCTCAATGCAACTGAAAAGCCAGTATGTCTTCTTACAGCTATTTTGGCTACAGATGTTACCTGCCTCACTTCTGGTTTTCTGGAGTTGTTTTAAGCCTGAAGTAGTCTTTACCTTGGTTACAGCTCACATTTGCTGGTTTCACTGATCATGAATACATTCTACCAATATGTCTTGGCAACTATACCGGATTGTATTGCTGCAAGCACGGACTCACTGTGATAACAAATGGTTCATTGTACTCCTTACAATAATTTAGCTAGGAATAAGTGTTCCAATATTTTTGGTGTAACAAGTAAGAACTGTTCTTGAAAGTTTAATTTGCTTTTACCAACATCAGCTTATTAATTTCTTAAAGTAATAAATTCTAAAATAAATGTCTAGGGTTGCCCCCCCAAAAGTAGCTTTTTCTCCCTCTGAAAGGATACTATGGGAATTGTGACCTTTGTCTGAACTAAATTCTGAAATTACATAGTAAACACAGGAGTTAGGCAAAGCCTGTCTTTCAAAGCCTACATTTTACTGCCATCTCTCTTATGTATACCAAACAGTACTTTGCATTACCCACTATTGTTAATGTATTTCCCTACAATCTAAGTATTCTTTCAGATTTCCTCTCTTTTGTAAAAATGTATCAATAGTACATTTTTGTACTTACTGCTCTTTTCCACCATTTATCAGTACTGTATTTTTAAATTTATGCAGTATACTGCCATAGAGGTCTTAGCCATCAATAAGTCAGTCAAAGGAAAATTCTGAAGCCAAAAAAAAGGGGTATTAAAAGATTTTGATTTTGTAAAGATAGATCTGGATGGATGACATAATAATTTTGCTCCCAAATTCTTTCTTACACCTTTACCTTATCCACGTACAGTCTCAAAAATCCAAGTGAAATTCTAATATACTAATTCACACATGCACTTACAACTTATCATTTACAAAAATATCAGATTACAGTTTTCAGTTATCTTTCCCTTCATATAAACTTTTTGGAGTTATTCTGAATTCTTGTACAAGTCATTCATGCACAGAAAATGAACAGTAACACATAGAACAGCTCTTCCCTTGCCATTTTTCTAATTACACAACAGGCTTTCAGAAGCATTTGGTTACCCTTTCTGATCAGAGAAATAAAAATAATAATTTAAAAAAAAAGTTTTAGATGGTTATTTCATATAAGAGAGAAAAACTGCAATGAAATTAAGTTTATGTGGTACAATCGTCTTTACTGACAGAGTGTTGCTTTCTGAGGTCAGAAAAACATCTGAAATAGCTTCCTTGCTTCCATTTCACACATCCTTTAGCCAAATCTAACTGCAAAGTCCTATCTCTAATCTTCCAGTCCTCCTTTACTGCTGCTGAGAGGTTTATTTCTCCCCTTTCAAAGATCCAGAGACATCCATCTGCATTTTGGAAATGGACACAATTTCAAGATTGTTTCCTTTAAAGAAGGATTCAATTTACCTCAAACAAAAAAAAAAAATCCTCATATATCTCATACAAATTCCATGGGATATAAAATTTTAAAATGCTAGAAGAAAATAAGTGCAGCACAAATTTGGGATGGCATTGTGGGATACCATAAATCAGACTTTGTCTCATATCAGGTCACCTTTCACTGATTAAAAAAAAGTTTCACGTCCTCAACTTGGAAGTCCTAAAAAGCAGAGCACATGTCTAACTTTCCCCATCATGTCTGAACTGTAGAGTGAAAAAGAGAAGGTTTCAGAAAGCCTTTCCACTTATTTGAACACTCTAGGTGTTACAGAGAGATAAGATACATCATAATACTAAACCAGGCCCAAGCACCTTTACAGAATAGTTTTTAGAATACTTATTTAAATAATAACCCCATTTTTCTTGAGAAAATTCTGTCTCCAAACAGTCTGGCATGCTGCTGCTCATACTCCTTACATAATTTCTGTGTGTGGCCACCTGGAGCAGAGTAGTTTGCAGTACAAGCGGATGCAGCTGATGTGGCTCCAGGTTACAGGCATAACTTGCAGCAGATCCTGCAGCACAGACTGTGTAAACTGTTAAACTGGCTCCTCTCATATTTCTTGGACTAACTGAACCACTTTGAAAAATCTTGGCCAGAACAGATTCTGTTATCTCAGAACATGAGACCAGCCTCCAGCCCTCCCAATGCTTTTTTTGGTTTCTCATAAAACACTCAATGCTCAGGTACACAACCCGTGTTTTGCACAGTGGAGAATCAAACCCATTGTTGTTCTAAGCCACCTTTCATATCCCCATGATGTTGTCCAAAGCCTGGACTAACACAGCCAAAACTGTGTATTAAGTCACCCTAATTACTGTTACAATTTATGGAGTAGTTTTGGGTCCTTCAGAATGTCCCTCACACAAACTCAAAACCTACACGTGACTGCACTTCTTCACAACTTCCACAGCATTCATGTTGGAGTGCTTCTTTAGAAAATAAAATTCTTGAGTACAAGGCTAGAAAGAGTATGGCTTCAAGGAGAAACCAAATATTCCCTTCTCTTTGGCACACGCCGCAGAGCTAAAGTCAGCACAGTCAACTGATTAGATAGAGAAGTGGAAGTGAAGCACTTCCTCAAATTAAAATGTCATCCTTCCACACTTTTCAAACACTATTTTCTGAGGAATCATTCTAAAGAAAGACTGGCAGTTTTTCCTTATTGAGGTCCTTGAAGATAGCTGAAAGAGCAATATTTTGTGGTCCATAGGGAGTTTAGACACCAATCTGCTTTCTGTATATACAGTCTCACAGATTGAAGTGCCAAACAGATGAAAGTAAATTTCTGATAAGTCCCTGTTCCTCAGTCCCTCTTGGACTTTCTGAACTGCCCAGCTGTGCACCTCATGGAAAGATGCAGAATACAGAATTGACTTTAAAGGCTGACTTTGCTGGAAACCAATGTCACAGATCTTCAATCTTATGTTGTTTAATTTATTCTTAATATTCCTGAGTGGCCTCTGAAGACTTATTTCAAATAATAATTTAAGCTTTCACATACTAAACAAATATGGGAGACTGAGTATTAAATGTCAGCTTTGCTGTTTTCAATTGCATGCAATGCAAAGAAACAGAAGACCAGAATGCAGCATCCGTATAGTGCATCGTGCAAAGGGCATTTGAAGCAGTTGACATCACTCAGCAGCTGACAGCAGGAGACTTGTATCACAGGTGAACAGCCTTTAAGGGCTCAAAAGTAAAGTGCTTCCACTGGACAGCTATTGTTTAAGGGAGTTTAAAACAAAAACAAAAGGTTGTTGTAATATTTCCTGTGCCATGCAGTTGGATTAATGCAAGGTACTCACTGTATTTGCCATTTTGCATAACCCAACATATACTTCTTGGACCAAACTATTTCAGCTGGGCTCACTGCTGCTAAAATAATTTACAGCCACAGAAATAAAAGCTGTAAATGTGGTTTTGACAGAGTAATACAACATTAAGCTTTCTGTGACAGGAGCTGGAGATGTTGAATATTTCTTAACATACTGAAAGTGATTCCAGTCACTGGATCTGTAATGTTGCTCACTTATTATTAAATGACAGTCATGAAATCCTTATTTCTCCTTGAGTTTTATTCATTATGACACACAGCTTCATTTGATTCAGAGTTTCTTGGGTAAGGGTTTTTACTTTATAAGCTTACTTTGAACCAAAACAGGCATTAACTCTCTGAATTTTCTGGAAGCAAAAACAAAACTTTTATTTGATTGCACTTTTACCTACTTCACTTACAGAGAATGAAATATTTGCTCCTTCAGTCAAGACCAAAATATTTAAGTGTTTTTTATTATTTCAGATGTCTTGAGACACATTACTTCAGCTATAAGACCATCACACACCCTAGCCCACTCTGCTACTAGAAATCAATCATTTATTAAATTTGGCAGATTACAGCAACTTTTTCCGGCATATTGGCAAAATACAAAGTACAAGGATTTCAAGTATATCAGAAGCACAAGTACTCTGGTGTATGATGAACTTGTCCTAATGATCTGTACTGCTCTGTACCCACTATTCTGACTATCAGAGCTCCAGTTTTCTCTGTTGCATTGGCAGAGATTACTGCTGCCAGGAATAAAAACAATGCAGGGAGGGAAAAGGATTCAAGTGGATAACCCTCCTGCCAGACAGCAGAACATGCATGAACAAACATACAGTGGCCATGGTCTTTAATTCCTAGGCTCAGTCCAGGAACATTCCTCTGCAGCTCTTGGCAAAGGGCATCCCAAAACTGACCTCTCCTCAGGCACTATGAAGAAGATTTGTAATAGAGAATTTCTATCCCACTCTCCTGCATGCATCTGCCAAATGCTTTTGTTGCACACTCAAAAAATAAAATCGTGAAACCAAGTTCAAAACTGAATTATTTGTCCTGAAAGTATTCCTTATTAATAATACTTGTTAACAAAAAAGAAAAAAAGTAGGACTGCTTCTCCAATCACTTATGCATGTGAGCAGTCTTAAAAGTACAAAAAGACTGAAGACGTAGTCGGGGATTTTCACTGCATACTTGCTTTACCAGCTGACAGCATAGGGATAAATCTTGGCTAAGTATTTGACCTCACAGATATTCTCTCTCCAATGCAATATTAAATAATCTTCTCCCAACCAAACTCTCTTTGAAAGGTTCGTGGTATAACATGCTTTTCTAGGCTTTTCTGTTTGATTTTGTAGTTTTACTTCTTTTAAGTTAAGCTATATTACACATCCCTCTTTTTACTCTGAGGAGTAAGGTTTTTCTGGAAACAAGATTCTTATTGCATTTTTTCCCTCCAGGCAGTAAAAGAATATTTTACTGCAAATTAGTCAAGCCTGCAGCTGTACCAATTTTTTATAAAACTGTAAATTTGTTCCCTTTCCAAAGCAGAAATCCATTTCTTAAATGACGTGTAGTTCCATGCTTTGGATCAGCTGTGATTCTGTACACTAATCTGCAATCGTGCCTGCACTCAAACACTGTATATTTTGTATATTGCTGTAAAAAAAGTGTTATGTTAGACTAATAGGATTTCCATTTCACAGTTCATTTAGATGAAGATCTACTTATGGATCCCACTGTAACGTAGCAGACCGGATACTGTCCAGACTATTTGTTCAGCTGTAGTCCCTTCCCATCACTTGGTCCTAAGATACTTCTATTGTACTCTTACCCCTACTAACCCAATGACAGAGTAAATGGCATTTAAAGTCTTATTTTTTAAATGTCCTACTGTGCAAGCACTGTAACTCTTTGTTAAATGTGTGCAGTTATAAACAGATGCCAGCAAAGCTCATACCTAGGTGAGGAACAATCTCTACAAAAGACTGAACTGTATGGACATCTGTCCAAGTGCTTGATGATTTGGGTTTGTTTTTTAAATAAGATTGCATTTTCAACAGAAAAAAAAATCCCATGCTGTTAAGATTCAATACAGAAAAAGTATGTAAGCCCTTTTTAATGAACAGATTGAAGATCAATAAGCTATGTTTACTATTCAAGCCCTTTTACACACATACTGTATGCAGACACTCTCTGGAAGACTAATGTGCTTTGTTTACCATGGGCCACTTAATCTTCGCATCTAAATCTTAGAACAGGCACCATAAGACAAAACCAGGACCAGGAACAGGTCATGTCATTTGGTCTCTTCTTTTTGAACTTGTAGATGTCCTAAAACAGCCTTGTGTAAGGCTGCTCTACAAGGTTTGAGTGTAGAGAATTGATTACACATCTATACTGCTCCAGAACAGAAGTTTGCTGGTAGCAGACAGCTCCTCCATCTGCTTTGCCTTCCCTGCTCTACCAGTGCTCCCCAAATTACCACGGGGTATCCCCAGGATTGTCACCTATCTGTGTAAGCAAGGAATACTATACCCATTTACTGTCCCAACCCTCTGAAGTCTGGTTTTCAAGACAAAGTTTTCCTACATGCATCTGAATCCCAGTGGTGGCCAACACCAAGGAAAAGATGAACTTTTCAAACAATTCAGAATTCCAGCTTGAGACAGACTTCACAAGCACCACAGCAGATCCCCTCAAGACCTATCAAAAGAAAGTGGATTAGACTTCCTTATCACAACACTTCATTTTCTATAGAGGGTCTACACAGGCAGATCAAATCTCAGCTTGAGGCACCCATCTTCCACATGGGCCTGCCATGCCCGTGCTAATGCAAGAGACTTAGACTATAGAATATAAATTATTTTTTCAGCTTCTAAAGGCCTACACAACCATCTGGCCCTTAATAATCAGTCTATTACTCTTGCAATATAATTCCTTAGGAAAACAGGCACTTTTTCCTTCTTAATGGCTAGTGTAACAGGCACATGTTTTTCTCAATCTTAATTATGTCTTACAAAACACATTCTCTTTATCTTGGTGGTTTATGCTTTACACACTGTATTTCTGCAACCAGAGTCCCAGTGCTTGAGACTAGTGCATGACCTCATCTCCCAGGGAGCACAGGAACAAGTTCTTAATAGATCTGTGTTTTGGAAAGGCTCAAGAAAATGCTGAGAAATGAATGTCCCACACAGCTCTCAATTAGCAAACTAAATTTGGGTGCTTCTGCACAGAACTATTTGTGACTAAGCTGAGTGGCCACGTTTGCTGCTCAGTGCTGTGCATTTCACACAGTCCCTTAAAAATTTTGTTTTCTGAGGAAAGAAAAGTGTACTATAGAAAAGAAATCACCAGCCAAAAATACAGATTCAAGGGACTGTGTAATAAGCAATAACAAGGTTCTGTGTAAGTCATTCTGAAAGCATTTAAGGCAGCACAACATTTATAACTGTCAAGCTATTGAACAGAAACTTCTAAGACTGTAGGAAAAGAGACTGGTTTCTTAACACTTTTTGCTATTTCCAACATCTTTACCCCCCACCGTCCCTATCTTCCCTTCCTCATCTTTGGTAATCAGCTTCCAGCTCATTTTCCAGCCTGAGGTGCTATCATCACAAATGAAAAAGAAAAGGACATTTAGATGACTTACATTCCTCATTTTATTTTTGGCTTTTTTGACCTTCTGGCAAGTTGTTTTACCATGAAAATTTTATTAAAGTCTCTATTAAATTCAGAATGGAAGATGTCAGGGAGGATAGGATCTATTTTAAGGGCATTAATAACTATAGAGAAGACAATACATTAATGCTGTATCAAAACAGCAAAGGCTATAATAGCTTTAGCATTATGGAGCATCTTTTCTCCCTTACTTAAGGGAGAGTGCCCTCTTAGATTATTACTCATTTCTTCATATCTAAAATTAATCTACAATGATTCCTCTGAGCCAAGGAGGTACAATGCTATGGAAATGCGATCTTGACATAAAACCCTCAAAGCCATGGCATATAGAGAAATGGGTACTTCTCACATGGTCTGATCAACTGTAAAAAGAAACCAGCTGAAATCTGTGCTTTTATTCCTGTTTCTACCTCTGCAGGGACTACTGCTCTTTTCACAATTAACAAAGGGAACATTTCTGACCCACCTGTCACAGTCATATATGTTTTTTCCATATGTCTTATCTCAAGACTTCCCACAGCCACTCAGCAATTTCCAATTGCATTTCACATTAAACACTTATGAAACAGCAAATTCTCCATGAAACTCCTTGAAGCCTTACTTTTCCTTTCCAAACCAAAACCTTGTCTGAGATACATTTCTATCTTTCTCTTATGGGGAAGATCTGTAGGGAGACCATCCAGACAGGAACATTGAATTCCAGGACCACAGTAGCAGACCCAGTGTCCTGTACAGTGCCATGTTATGGGGTAAAAGAAAACACTCGCAGCACCACACAGGGCACTATAACCACCACCAAATTAAGGTTGCACAAAAAGGGATCTGTGTGCCCACTCTCAGGGAGCCAACAGAAGCTATATCTGCTCTAGTGAGCCAAATACCTGCTCTGCACCTGAGGAAAAGTCTCTCAGTGCAGCTTGCATCCACACGATTAAACCGTGCTCCCTTTTCAGTAGGACAGCTCTGCCCACAGAGTGTAGTTTATTAATCCAGACATAGCCCTAAAGGCCAGAACATCAGCAGAGCACATATTATAATGTACAGGGCATATATCAGTAAAAGTGACATTTGCAAGGTCAGGGCTGCAGCATACAGGGACACTCCTTTTCAAACAAAGTAGAATTTGTAAGTGGAAAACAATAATGAGAGTGACACACAAAATAGCTCCCAATATTTTAGCTGTTCTAATGGAATCTGGAAAAAAGTGCTGAGATAAGATGCTCAATATTTTATTAAAAAGGCTGCACTTCAACTTTTTAAACAGTAATATACTATTTTAAAGTATATTTTAAAAAAATCTAGGAAAGCCTGAAGACCAAAAAAAAGCCAGACTGAGTTCAGGGATTTTGGTTAAGAGGAGAAAGTGAGGCATTACAAATTCCTCAAAAAAAAAAAAAAAAAAAAAAAAGAGAGAGAGAGAGAGGCAAAGCTAGATAAAAGGGTTATTTAGAAGGGTTATTCTAGGTAGTTGGTAGAACTGGCAGTCAGATAATGCAATAATGATCAAAGGTTATATAAATGGGACAATTGCAACGTACGTATGACAAAGATTTCATTTTGATCATGAGTCCATACATCAAGTGGCAAGTTTAAAAAGTCATGGTGTACAGCACATGCACTGTTTATATAAAGTGACACTGTTATGGGAGCAGCAAAGCAGACATAATGTTCCATTAATGGGCAGAGAAGGTTACCCATGCATTTGTACCCAGCAGTCAAGGTCACAAATTTTCCAGAAATACAAAGGATATCTGCTCTTTACAGGGGAGGATAGACATGGGGGAAGGATGTAAAATTGCAACCCGTTTTGGGTTTTTTTTAATGTCTATTATCAACAATAGAATACATAGTGCTATTTTCACAAGTCAAAGCTGCTCTTTATTACACTAAAACTAAAGTACATGCACTAAACCAGGTTTCACTGGCCAAACTTGATATCTGTAGACCTTGGGCTCAACACTACCAGTTTGTTCCTTGAATTATTGGCCATGAACACAAAGCTAACCAGGCAGGGTGTAGACTGAGCAGGACACACAGTATGGCAGGCCAATTGTCATGACTAATACTAAGCAGAAACCATTACTGGATCAAAGGATTTAAGTTGTCCACATTTTATTTTAAAATTTTGAAGGGAGGTCAGTAATGAAGGCTTAATAGATCACTGTAATCTAGAGAAAAAAACTTGTTATTTCAGAGATAAATGCTTCACAGGAAATAAGGGGTGAGAGGGGGAAGAAATCTTTCCTAAACTTTTGTGGGAATGGAAACAAAGGGAAAGAAATCTTTCCTAAACTTTTGTGGGAATGGAAACAAAGGAAAGTTGAAATTACTAACAAAACTAGAGATAAAGGTTGATGAACAAATGAGTTAATGAAAAACAAATTAATCCTCCTAAGTAATAGCCCTCCAACTCAGAGTCAGAAGAACAAATAAGAAAAAACTTAAGAGGCACATTTACCATGGAAGAGATTGTGTCTGTGGAAGAGAGCAGTCACTAAATAAAAATCAAGAACACCCAAAATATTCTGAATATGTAAGACTGCTGTTGAGAAAAGAAATCGAAATCAAGGCATCCAAAATAACCTAGCAGAGGTTTCCAAACAAAGACATCTTTGTGTGTGTGATATTATCACAGAGAGGCCTACCAGGGAAATGAGACTCGGGGCACAGGTCTGGGTTCACAGAGCATGCAGGGCAGGAAGACCCTGCCTTAGTTTATTTTCCCATATATATACCTATAGCAGGGTGAGCATATATTGGAGAGTGTTATTCCCACCTCTCTACCACATAGGTCAAGGAGGCTGTCATTCAACCTCCCCTTCTCTTGGAGAAGGAATCCATAACATTGCCAATGTTTACAAAACATGGTCCTGTGTTTACATTCATGAGCGTGAGAACCTACAAACTTCTCCTTTAGTATGAATGCTCAGCAAACCAGGAAAAAACTCATGGCAACATGATATCAGCTTCTTCAGTTATCTCTACCCAGGAAAAAGCTGTTCACCATACAAAGGCCAGTACCTGGAAACACAGCTGACTAGTTCTACTGCACAAAAAAACACCACCAAAAAAAGCCAAATCACACTCATCTGTAACAATACAACCCCAGGTAATATTACCTTGAGGATTTAATTAAAAGCACTTTAAGAAAAACAAAAATATTTTTTAAAAAAGTCTTCAAACTTTTGTGACAATAAAACAATGCAGTGCTACTAAAATGTTTTCAGTTTTAAAAAGCTCACACAACTAATGACAAACTCTTACTTCATCCTTTCTGTCTTTATCTGTGAGCTCAGCCAGACAGACAAAGCAGAGTTAAAGTAGAACAACTTGTCTACCCATATTTTTAAGAGTTTTGTTTACCCAGAAGCCAAGTAATCCCTTTGGGAAATTTATACAGAGTAAAATTTCCCAAAATCATGTTTTGCCCAGAAGTCCCATAACTACATAAGTAGAAATAAACAACTTTGTCTCAGAACATGTGGCAGTTACCTGTGTTTGGACCATCAGGTCTCAAATTATAAAACATTTAATAGAAACTGTGCTGATCCTCTGTGGAAACCCCATACATGGCACAATCAGAAGCCAGGATCTTTTTTGCTTTAATACATATGTATGTAATATCTAGAAGCATTCAGAATCTGGGGCATAAATGTTTCAGAAATGGATACAGTGCATGTGTGAGATGAGAAAGTATGAAACCAATAGTCCTGCTTGGCATTCTATAGATAGCAAGGCACTTAGCCTAGAGGCAAGAAATACAAAATTATTTTGGAAGGTTTCCCTGATAAGCTTGGGAAAAGTCTTATGGCAACAAAGTCCTGTAGTGTGTCTAAAGAGCTAGAGCTTTTTAAATTTGGTTAGAAAATACTAGAGCAGTAATTTTATGTGGATAATCTTTGTTCCAAGGCCAGGGCTGTATCCAGGTTCAGAGTATTCCCTTGGGCATGCTCTAACCCAGTACCTAGTGACCCCAGGAGAGGCTCCAAGGATCCCATGGTATCACGAGCAGCAGCAAAGCCAATCGAAATAAGCAAGCCATGGGCTGTTACACTAGTTAGGAAAAGACTGAGAGCAAAGAATTTTAATGCTATCTATTTCAACCACCAATATAGTGCTATACAGCATACATGACAATTAATGTTCCAGTATTTCAAAGGATCAAATTATACAACCATACAGATGAAGTACCATATTTTGTGTCATGCAAGAATGTCACCTATTAAGGGATAACTACTTGTCTTTAGGAATCTATACTGAAACAACTAAATTCTCCTCCTGAGACTGTTTTAAGACAACACAGTAAGATGCAAATAAAATCCTGCTGCAGGCCAGAGTGATTTAAACAAAGATAAACTACTTTTTCTCAGATTGCAGAAACTACTTTTCAGTGGCTAATATATTTCATTTGGGGTTTTATTTCTCCAGTTTGTCCATACACTTCCATTAGCTATATGGTCACAAGACTGACGTACAGCTGCTGAATTTGAGTAGGTGGGTGCAACCATCCCTTCAGAACAGCACTTTTCATAAAAGAAAAATTTTATGTTCTCTGTTAGGTTCTCATTCTGCATTAAGTTCACTCAGAAAGTCTGTCCTTAGCATACTTTGTCCCTAATTAAAAATACTATTTCAGTTAACTATTACACTAATTTCTGTGCCTATTAAGTTTTCAAAAGCAATGTATTTCATTTAAACTTTCTTCTTAAGTTAGGTTTAGCCCATATACCTGAGTCAAAAGTTGAGAGCTTTTCTGGGAGTTAAAAAATCCCAACTCTCCTAGAATAAGAAGTTGATATTTTAGGTCAAAGCACTTAATTGTACTGTAAGTTTAATTATGTATAAGACTTATCACTAGATTTTACCTAAATCTACTGACATTCTTTTCACCTCTGCCTCATGTTTCAGATTCAAACTCTCAGAAGCAGGTTTTTAATTAGGTGGCAGAGAAAAGGGAGAGTTTCTGTATAAGAACCTGAGAATTCCTATTCACTGTCTGTATTGAGTGTCTGACTCTGAAGGCAACACTGAAAGAAGATAAAGCTCTGCCTGATAAGGTTGCTGGTGGAATACATCAGATAAATCACTTCACCTGAAATACTGCCCTGGACACTTTCTCCAGTGCAGAAAGCTAAGAAAATTAGTCATGACTGAACTGTTGATAGTTTAGTAGAAACTCAGAGGAGACCCTGCATAAAGAGGAAGGAAGCAAAGGGAGAAAACCACAATCAAGTTAAACTTCCCCTTTTGGTATTACTCAAACATATTTACATATATGGAGGTAGTGGAAATTTTCACAGTAAAAGAAAGGGAACATTGGCCTTTGATGTCTAAATTTATTTGCCTTATCTTGCAAGTAATAACATCATGTGACTTACTTATTAATCTGATAATATAAACTTAGAGAAAACATTATATGTTTACAGAAACATTGAGTCCACTAAAGTATTTACAGAATACAACAATTGTATAAAACTGTTCTGGGAAAAAAAAAATCAATAAAAAATTTTCACTTAGAAGTGGAAAAATTAGTGTTACCCATAGCATATTAAGCAGCATCAGGTCTGTGCTTCTTGCTTATAGTTACTCTTTGCAATGAACATCAAATCCTCCTTGCTCAAACCAGCAGTCCTTTCAAAACTAGTGGAGTGACAATGTTCCCCTACATCCAGCTCATGAGACAGGGTCCTTGACTGCGAGAGGGCAGGGGAAGAGCAGTGCCCATCAGTAGATGTCACACTACTGCACCCACAACCAGAAGTGGTCAATCTCAGCAGCCCACAGGCACCTGCATTGGGCAGGGAGAGAACAGAAAGGCAGAAGGTAATACCGAGTTCTGTGTCTGAGGTGATTTGGATGAAGTTGCTGAACAGCTACCAAGAGAGATTTTTGTTCCTAATTCCTCACCCAGAGCATCTGGTCTTAAAGACTTCACAGATTGGAAATAAAGTAAATGGAGAAATGGCATTTGGCAGGGGCACAATGGCCAGGGGGGCCTGGAAGGAAAGAAACCAGAACCTGAGACTCCACTTAGATTACTTCCATGTACTTCACACATACTCTGCACCATAGTACTCATAGTCAATGTTGCTTTCCCAGGGGGTTGGCTTCCTGCTTTTTCTACCTGATTAAGCATCCCCTGGTTATAAACTAGGATAGTTACACAAACTTCTATCACCTTGCTTTTTTTTTTTTTTTAACTAATGGGTTGTTTTGAAAAAAGACTATGTTTCTCTTGAAATCCTGACAATGTAGTTTCACAAGCTAGATTTCCTCTCTCTTGCTTGTAAGTTGTCAAGAGAAATTCTATCTAGAAGGACCACTTCTGGGCAATCTTGCCCATTCTTGGATAAAAGCCTGATGTAAGAAACAGGGCTAAGAATTCTCAACAAATTAAATCCTATTGAGTTTTAGTGGGTCTAAATACCTTATTCTCCTTCGCCATCATTGACTTCATTTTCTTTTTGAAATTTAATATTTTTAGTGCATTTTAAGTTAGCAGCTGTTAGTAAAAAGCACTTTGAATTAAACAGTGGGAATTTGAATATGCTTCCCAGAAAAACCTTTAACAGGCACATCATCCTACATTAGAGGATAAGTGTGCAACAAGACACACTTGCCTTACAGAGTGTTTAAAAAATTGTTTGAGTGATATTTTTGTTGAGAAAATTGGAAATATTAAGCCTGTTAAACAGACAGTATTTCCCTCAAGATGCACTAATTCAATAAAATGTACATAAGCAGAAATCTTGAGGGACAAAACTATAAACAGGATTACGTAGAGCTTGCCATGAACTCGAGTTAGAGAGGCAGAGATTATAAATTCCTTTGAAAAGCAATAAGCAGCACTTTCACACCAATTCCCTCATCTGAGAACACCCCTTTCCTTGCACTGAGCAGCAAGAACTATTCTTCAAATAATAGTAGCCTGTCTGAGCAAAAACATCTCATCTCTCCATCTCAGACTGGCCCTTTTCATGGTCTGGATGATGCAGTTTTGCAACTTCTCTTTGAAGGAAATGTCAATCCCGCTTTTGCTGCAAAAATCATCCAGTAACAAAACAGAATATCATGCCTTTAAAAAAAGAAGAAATAAGAAGAGTTAAGCCTGTTGCTATCTGTTGTTTGCCTTTGGGTGAGTTTTAGGGCAGCTTTCCTTTTAGACAGCTTCAGGTTAGAAAGTCCTACAAGAACTATTAAATGTGGAGAAATGGATACAACCTTTGACTTGGTGAGTCCCTAAGCCACGGATTGCTGAAAGCAATTGATGGAGTGGGAAAAGCTTCACTTTATGCCTGCCTCCTCTCATATTCTTTCCCTAAACATCAAGAACTGGCAGCCCTCCCAAAAAAGAAGTTTAGTCTGCTAAAGTGAGATATATACACCTTTGATGTCTTCTTCAAATTTCATATTTCTTAATTCAAGTATTTTATGTTATCAAGCATGTCAAATGAATAAAACTATGATTTCTCAAGGTAACATATGTGGAAATTTAGTGGTAAATCTCTACCCTAATGCACCACTTCTGCAGCATATTTTCAAAGTAAAACCTTTTAAATTTCACTGTTTCTTGTATTTTATCAGCTGTTAACTTAATACCTGTTTGCCTAAATGCAGTGAAGGGCTTCCTTCATTCTATTAAGGTTGCTCAGGTGGAAAAAATACATATATGGAAATTAGCTGTTATGATAGCTTTTTATTCTTTAGGAGTTAACAAAAACAAACAAACAAAAAAAAATTAGGTTTCTGCTTTTCTCTAGGGCTCATGACTAGAGTATTTATTGTCTTTGAGAGTACTGATCATTCACATGAAACCAATCCACACCTTCAGGTAAGATAGGCAATTCATTTTAAAAAGGTACTATTTCAGAGGTGCATTATCAAAGAAACAAGAAAATTCAAGAGTCTTTAAAGAAACCAGTACTTTTCAGAACAAAGTCCTCCCTTCCCCTCCCTAATATGTGGTTATCTTTGGACTACAAATCGTCAGATGGGTTGGGTTGGATGGTTTTTTTGGTGCAAAAATTCTAACTGGAAAATGCTGAAGACTCTTCTTGGGCAGTTTAAGTTCCTGCATGTTTCAACTGTTAGTTTTCACTGTTAGTCATGTATTCCTAGCAGAAGTTCCAGTAGGGGTAATCCGAGTTGTAGCCAAGAGAACATCTGAGATGTTTTACTTTGTTAATAAACCAGCTCTCAAGAAATGGTTAAGTTTTCTTTATTTAGAGTATGTACTCTGTCTGAAGAGTAACTTCAGGAAGGATTTTTGTTTACTCTATAAGATACATTCAGGAAAAAAAAAATTACTATTCAAGGAATTATTCAAATATTTGTCAGCAGGCAGGTTAGGAATAGTTTTTTGTCATTCCAACTGTGTTAAAATGTTTAATGGCTCATGTGACATAAAATTAGCTTGATCACAACATCCAGAATCAAATCTGAATTTCCAGACTAAAAAAAAACTGAGCCTGTTCTTCAGTTTAAATGCAGTCACTCTCAAGGAGAACTACCTATTATGTATTTCTATACTCTCTAATACTTGAAATAGAGAAAGACTTCTAGAGCAAATACATATCTATAAAGAGAATGTGTAGCTTCTTCTGGGAATAAGATGTTTAGCAATGCATAGACAGGATTAAAACTGGCTGCATTTTTCTACTTTTCACTTCTATTTCTTGGCTTTAACAAGTAATCCAAAATAAAACAAATAAGAAGTAATATTAGCTAAATTATGAAGTTCAGATTATCTGGATCAAACAACAAAAATCTGTATTTTGCCAGAACCTTTGAAGGTTTGAGTCACACATTTCCGAAAAAACCTAGCTCTTGGGAAAAGTTACACAGCAGAAATTATATCCCATTGGGAAGGGAACTCATCAGTGAGTTGGAGGCAGTGAAAAGAAGGAGCTCTTGTTCCAAGATAGTCCATTCAGCAGGCTTTGAGCTCCAACACTTCTGCCCTGGATAACACTGGCTGTTATGGGTTTGTTATGGGGTGCCTTTCCAGGTGAGCTGAGTCAGACCCTTTCTCGTGAACCTCTACCAAGAGGAGGAGGAGCAGCCTAAGAGGCACCTTGCATCTCCGAGTTTCAGCTGAATCCCTTCTCCAGGTGAGGAGAAAAACCTGCCATCAGTCTGGCAGAAGGAGAGCATGCCACCTTGTTGAAGGGGCATTAACCTTGAGCAACTGTGTGCCACAAAATCCATTTTGCCAAGCGTGTATGAGGAAAAGATTTGTTATCCTTTAACGTCCTGCCCCTTACAATACAGTTGCCAACCCCTTCAGTTTATGCCTCAAATCTATAAGACTTCAAGATGTTAAAAGATGAAAATATTTGGCAGATGGTCCCAGAAAGGTCACTGGTAGTCCAGGAGGGACTTTCTCCTCTCTTCAGGGAGCAGAACAAGATACAAGGTCTGCAGAAGAGCATCATCCTGAACAGCAAAGTACAAATTACATTACAGACAGCTTTGCTGACTTTCTTTAATGAACAAGTAAATCCATGTCAGTGAAACTCCTCATGATCTCAAATATTAGAAGCTATACAATAAAAATCAAAAATCTTCAAGTCATCTAAAAATCCTTTTTTAGTACGTGCTATGATCTTGGCTATATCTGTTAATTTGTTCATTAGCAAAATGAATAAAAGTAAGAAAAGGAATTGTTAAGCTCATCTAAAGCAAAGCAGCAAGCTTGTAGATATCTTTGATGCTGCTTCTGAATATCAGTCCAGCTTTTCAATTATCTTTTGTTCATTATACAAGCCAATAACCAATAATGTCAAATTAAGCAAGCCACCTCTCTTTGCCACTCTCACTCCAGTAAATTCTCTCAAATTTAATTGAAATCTTTGTTTTAAACTGGGTATAGCAGGTACTAAATTCCAAATGAATCCACTTCATCCTCTTCAAGAAAAAAAAACAATTAAAACACACATTTTTTAATCAGAGGAATTACCAAAACATATATTTAAAATTTTAGTCAAGAAAGCATGTTAATTCCCATAGTTACTTCAACCAAAAATCATTACATGATACAAAACAAAATCTTTTGTTTAACATATTATGAAAACACAATTTAAAAGAAAAGTTTCCAGGGTTCTCCAAATGATTAAGGAATGAAAATGTTACTGGATTTTCTCCTCAACATTTTTCAAGAATGCACTCTTTCTCCTGATAGAAAAAACCACAAGATTTTCCAGCAAGGACTTGATATCAACTTTATTCCTCCCCATCCCCCCAGTGATGTCTAGTGAAACACCTGTGAAAACAAACCTTTGTATCAGATTTATTCCAGTCATCTTTGACACCTCTTTAGAATTCAACAGGAAGAAATATCACACTTTACATTTACCTATAGGCTCAAACTAAATTAATAAACAGTTGTGCACCAGACTGTAAACTTCATGTTTTGGTAGTTTCAGCAAACAGTAAGGATGTCAGTCTCTAGGTAACATGATTCCTTACAAAACTTAAGAATTTCCAGGTCCAAGGAGATAATCTTAAACCTAGATTACTGGAAAATTACTTTAAAATCCTCAAAATATGGCAAACTATGCCCAAAATCTTGCATCAGCATTTAGGACACGAAAAAGAAGTAATAAAAACCTGCAAGTACTTACATTTATAGTTACATGTCACAAATGCACTTCCTTTCAGCTGTAGGCATTCCAAGGTGTGACTAATGGCAGTGCACACTTGGTGAGACTGCTGGTGGTACTAAACTGGGAGGTGCTGTTGAGTCCCTGGAGGGAAAACACGCCTTGCAGAGGGATATAGAGAGATTTGGACAATCATAAACAGTATGAAATTTAACAGTGCAAGTGCTGGATTCTGCACATGGGACAGGAGCACAAGTATAAATTGTGAGATGAATGGCTGGAGAGCAGCCCTGCAGGAAAGGCATCTGGGAGTCCTGGTCAGCAGTGATGCCTGACAGCCCAGCAGGCAAATCCCATCCTGGGTGCATCAGACACAGCATCAGCAGCCAGTCAGAGGGGACCTCCCACGGCGTTCAGTGTTGGTGTGGCCTTACCAAAATTATTTTAATACTGTGCTTTAACTTCTAGTCAGCCCTGAAATGCTCACGTGGTTGGACTACATGACCATTTTAAGTCTAGTCCAACTAGATCTACTCTATTAGATTAATTAAAATATGATTTAATAACTAAAAATCAAAAAGTCAGCCAGGGACTTAGACACCAGAAAACATTCAAGTTTTTCCCATGCAGACCTGACTTTGACCCCTAGGTCTGTGCACTACACACCATGATTAATTTGCATGAACACACACTGTATAAAATGAAAGGGATTATAGTCCTATTGTAGAATGGAGGAAGTAAGGTGGAGGTTTTTTTTTAAGGCTATGACATCTTCCTCATTCAGGATTAAATCATTCTGTCTAATCAGTGATTTAGAAAGGAACATGTAACTAAAGAAGAGATCCTCATATTTACAAAGCTCACTCAGCTACCCAGGAAGAGACTTTATCTAATTATAGTCAGCCCTTTGACATATTCAGGATGAGAAGGGAGATCATGAAGCAAAGTGAAATGTTAGTCATTCACACACACATCTCTTTTTCTGAACTCATCTAATCATTTCTTTCTATTTTTCCTGCATGCATTGACCCTCCACACATTCACTCGTTTTTCTTGCTGCCTTGCTACTCTGTTTTTGCTATTTCAGTATCTTAAAAAAAAAAAAAAACAAACACATTATGCAGTAAAATCTGACAGCAAAACAGCAGCCAAGAAAGTCTGAGGGACCAGTGCTGTAGTCAGTGGTGACAGAGGCAAAAGGAAACCGTTCCTTGTTTCCCAACTTTAGAGATACAGAAGTGCAACAGATGCACCTGAGGGCTTCACAAGAGTGACTGAAGGGGCAGAGAGATGCTGCTGAGTAACTCTCAGTGGGAGAGGGTGTTCTACTGCCTGGCAGTGGCACAAGACCAACAGATAGGAAGCTCAGCAGTGGTGGTGGCTTGATGCATACAGCAGCATTCAACTAAAGGGTACTTGCCACCACAAAGCAAAAGCCACTCAGAAAGAATGATCTCAAAAGCAGCAAAGTCAGAGGTTTCCAAATTAGATTTTTGAGCATCTTTCAATCACTGAAATCAAAACTATGAAATTAGAAACCTTCGACAAAAACAAGTTTTACATGGCCTGCTAGAACAAAACACGCTCAACAAAACAGAGATCACTTTCATTTCTATTTAAGGTCTTTTTTGTTCAAATCAGGAGTTTCTGGCCTTTTACTGACAGAACACTAGAGTACTGAAAACTGAACCTCTTTTACTGAGTGGAATAATGTGGATTATTTTGGAAGAATTAAGAGTAAGAAAACCTCATACATACTCCAATGACACTATGCTAAAAATCAAGCATTTGGCAAATTGGCTAACTGATAACAGAGGCCAAAATATTTCTCTTGAATAGCATGCAGAAGGAAAGGGTTGGACAATATTAATCTAATTTTTTATTCACAGGCAGCTGGGGGCACTGAGCCAGGTCCTCTGTCCAGAAAAGTTTCAGTAGTGTTATGGCCAACTCCTATTCTGTGCCATAAAAGTTTCAAGTCTCTGATGAATGGCAGTAAATCAATTATAAGCAAGCCACTATTTTTCATGACCTAATATCCATATTTGCAATAAAGCACAAAGGACTTAAGCACTTAATCACTGCAAATGAGTAGCCATGCAAAGGAGGACTCATGAATGCCCCAGTGTCTCAAAGGTGGATCAAACAGAGATATACTACAGCCCACAAAGTCATGGTCAAGGAAATAAATCCTCACTTATACACTCTTTTTCTATTGGTGTTTTCCTTTCTGCTCTTCCAAAATCAAGCAGATCTCTTTAGGAGCACACCTCCAGCCCTTCACATCTTGCTCTCACACCCTGTACTGCACAGGGTTTGCTTGCTCAAGAACCAAACGGAGACAACACTGGTTTGATTCCTAAAGCTGATTCAGCAGTCAAACATCAAACCTGACCAATATTTAAGATTTCCTCTCCTTATAACACTGTGTGCTACTGGCATGATCCAAGCAATATGAGCATTCCCATTCCTTCTGATCTACACCAGCCTTCACATCAGGCTCTTCATACTGATGTACCAGATACAATGGGAGTATCACATCAAGAGCTATACCTGGATCTTGGGTAAAGCTCAGGCTGTCATCCTCATTCTAAGCTTTGGAACAAAGGTGTTTTCCTGCCTCAGTTGAAAGCAACACCCTTGCGTTTCTAGGTTAGGGAATTCATAGAGAGAAGTCTCAGGTCTAAAACCAGACCAACCCCTAGATTCCTCCAAAACCACTTTAAATTTAGTTCTGTGAAAGAACTACATAAGTTTGCAAGGATCCCTGAAGAAATCATCAATATTATTTACCTATACAAAGTATGTCTAACAATAAGTAGACATAAGTTCAAAGGATATTTTATTAGAAAATTTAATTTATCTTAGTTTATGTCTTCACTGGCTAAGATTCCTGCACAAAGAACTTAGAAAACATTTAGTTGCGAAATTCTCTGCTTGAAATATACAGTCCTCTAACTTTCAGTAATCCATTTAAAATGTAAGACCCTGGAATTCACAAGTGTCAGGAGAACACTGCCAAATATCACCAAGCAGGTGAAGATTCTTAAGAGTTAAAAAACTTAGGCTAGATTTCTTGAAATGATCCTGTTGATCTGACAAGACATATTTTACAGCTATAAAAAAAAAGTAATACTTTGTCTACCTATTATGTAATGCCTTCCTCAAGCACTTTCAAACAGGAGGAGTTCACCTGCAGACTTTTAGTCCAAAGCTCATGATAAACCTATTTTGCACAAATCAAGATGTTTGGTGCCAATCAAACCAAGCAAATGCTTTTGTTCTGTAAGGCAGGTAATCACAGTTATAGCACTTTATACTGTTAAATACCAGTTGAGATAATGTCTACTAAAAGTAAATACAGGTTTCAGGGGAAGGCAAGAAGTAAATTTTAGCTCTAAGAGAATTAATCTTTTTCCCTTGCAATACATGGAACACAGTTGATTTTAAGATCTTATTTTTACACTTAAAGCACAAAATCCTAGCAGAGCATTTCACATGGATGTGACAGATTTAGATCCTACAACCACACTAGATACAGCTCTCCTTATTGGCATCAAGGAAAACACTTTATCTTCCCCACACCTTGGGATCCCTATTTGTAAAACAGAATTATGACATTTGCCTCCATTATAAATTACTGAGAGCTGTTGACAGGAAGGTAGTATGTAAGAGTACAGCAATGCTTTTAAGAAAAAATTTAAGCAGGTTCTTTTTAAAGTGCAAGCTATGTGCAAGAGATTTGTTTTAAATACTGATTTTAAAATAACCACCCTTCTTCTTTTCTTGGATTTCAATCTTGTCAAACCACAGTAAAATAAGACTTGGTCACCACTCAGCAGTGATATTTCAGCATGTACAAGAAACAAAACCCAAAAGGAGATTTGGCTTTCTTTGTAAGAAATAACTTGCCAAAGTTCCCCAGTAAATTTTAACACCACTCACACTAAAAGTTCATTTCCTCTTTTGCCTTCCAGACTCCAGTAGCTCTGATCCCTCTAATATTAGATGATGAGGATAGCTCTCTCCAGAGACAGATTTATTTCCTACTGAACACATCATCATTTTCAAACATGAATAACTGTGGCTTGAGCACAAAGCCATATAGGACCAAAGAAGGAGCTTATATCTGAAAACCTGTGTTCAAGAAGGTCCCTTCACAGCAGTAAAGCTTACACTAGGTAATAACTAGATTCATAACCAAATCTCTAAAGTAATGATCTCATACTAAAAGGATCTGCTTCTCATTGCCAGGTCTGGGTTCATCCATCCACATTCATGAATTGTACCCCCAAAAAAACCAATCCTGCAGAATACAGCTTTTTAAAGACTGCTGTAGGTGCTAGGTTTTTCTGACAATACTAGGAGCATTTACATGGAACTGTGTATTATGTTTTGTTTCTTCTGTCCATGGCATGAAACACCTGGAGACTCCAGCAGCACATCTGGCAGGCTCTCACAAGATCCTGTGTTCAGTATCCAAGTAGCAAAACACCAGTAAGTCTTTCCACACACCCACATGCACAAATGACCATTTAATAAATGCCATGAACAAGCAGACCTTCAGAAAACCCTGTCTTTTATGCAGAAATAAATGCAAAAGACGAATAGGACCACAGGTTGCTGCATCACTCCATCCTCCATAGATCCTGAAGGAAAACAGCCATTATCCTGACTCATTTAAGTGGCATGACTCTTGAGAAGAACAGGGTACAGCTGAGGGTTTCTGTTCTCAGAGCCCTGACCTAGTCATGAGAAGACACAATCCTCCTCCCCAAGGAAAATTACAATTTAAAACAAGCTGACAGCAGCCACAGAAAAATCAAGGCAAAAAAGTTTGAATTTGAAAAGTTTTCAAATAGGCTGGGAACAGGACTTATATAAGCAGCAGACAGCCAGTCCTGAGCTCCAGACATGCACATGCAGTGTTTTGTATCGCTGCTCTGAAGTCAAACTGCTGAGCCAAAGTAAATGTCTCCAATGATAACACTGGAACTTTGTAGTTTAATCTCTAGGTCCACACTCTCTGGGAGAATTCAAGCTGCACACTAACAAAATCATGTGCAAAATAGTTTAGAAATATCTTAGTGTTTGATCCATAATGAAGTCTACTACTAATGTGACCTCTAATAAATCAGGCTGCACACAAGTTCCAGCTGGCCCTCAGAGACAGCCATATCTGGTTGCTACACCAGCACAAATCCAATGACTCCAGACATACTTAAAACAGAGTGCAGAATTTGTTCCAGAAAGTTTAGGAATCTGTATGAAGACTGTGATATTTTCAAGATTATTGTTTCCCAGTTACCACCAAGAGACAAGCAATGAGCACTCAGAAGATAACAAGCTTTGGCTAAACTCACTCAGAAATTGTTTCACAATACACAGCTTGTTCTTAAAATATGAATCTTGTTAAGGAAATTATCATAAAGATCTTCTGCAGTTTTTTCCAGAAAATCCCTTGTGGTCTATTAAGGAAAATAAGGTATGATATGAAAAATTTCCTTTGTTTAAAGTGAAAGAGGAGAAAACATCCAAGAACTCTCTAAGTTTAAAATAGGTACGAAGGCAATTTTTATCACTTTGAGAAGACAGAGACTGATGATCTGTATGCACCTGAATTTACATATGAATAAATACTCACCAAAAAAGTAAATTCAGGGGGAAAAAAATCCAAAGAACGAGCAGAATAGACAGATATAGTCACCAAATATCTTCAGCATTTTGAAGAGCTTTCAAAGAAAAACAAAAGGGAGACCTATGAAAAACTGAGACTGGTATTAAGATTTCCCACATTAAATTTCATCTTCATACTTGGAAGGTTTTCTCCCAAGTAGATCTATTAGTTGCCTTTTTTTTTTTTTTTCAAAACAGAGGAAAATATTACATTGTCCTGATCAGAAACTTTCTTGAACTAAAATAATAATACCTGACCCTCACAGACATAGGGTGCATCCTAGGGCCAGACTGTATATGACAGCTGCATGAACAACTGCAGCAACACCCAGGGACTGCCAAATCCCCAAGCTCTGTGTGAGTTGTTTCTCATCTTCCTCCTCTCCTGAGTCAACCTTTTGCAAAACGAGGAGGACACAAGTTAACCCTGCGTTTCTCTATTCTGTGACTGAATATGATGTATCCTTACCAGAGGGCTGCCTCCTCTCTTCACCTAGCTAGCACTTTACTCTGCTAGGATTCCCATTAAAACTTCAAGAGGCTTTTCAGCAATTAACACAGTGGGAATGGTAGTAATCAGCCTGCAACGGGGTTGTACAACAGCCTATTTGCCCACAGGAACACAATGCAAGTGCAATCATTAGTACAAAGCTTTGGAAAATCTTGAAAGCTTTCCAAGTCACTCCTAATGCTGTGATTGTGTGCAGCTCCTGACTAGGAATCCCTACAAAGCTGCAGAACACCTGAGCTGGGCAGTTAAAGCATCACGAGGAGCAAACATGAAACACATTAACCTCCAATGCACTGCTGCAAACAATTACCTAGAGGCTCTCCTTGCCTTTAGGAGACCTCATGCAAACCCAAGCTTCCCCGTGTCTGTTTTCATCTGTATCAGATTTAAAGATAGCCTCTGGCATGTATTTTATCCTCAGTCTTTGTTTGCAAACATCAGATTTTGAACAAGACCTCATCACATGTTGGGATTTATTTTTCTTTTTTCCTTTGCACCTTCTTAAACCAAGCCCCGAGGAAACACTTGGAAGTGGCGGGAGGGTGTTTAACACTGATGTACCTATACTGAAAATACTTCTCTGAAAGTTTTCTATAGTGGAATAACAAGATAATAGTTGCCTGTATCTACCAATTCAAAGTTTTGAAAAACAGGAAAATTATTTTTCAACTCGTTTGAAAAGGAATATAAATCATAATTGTTGCAAAAGGAGGAGAAAAAGATTGAATTTCCCGAAGTCAGTCTTATTGATTAGACTTCTAAGTACATTATAGAGGTAAAAGCTGTATCCAACAGCTTCCACACATCTGCTGACTCTGCAGGTCATTTCAGACAGCGCTGCTTATATCTTTACCGTAGAAGGGACCATTTCCAAGGTCACTGAAACTACTTTTGCTGAACTTTATTACTGCATCTGCACGTGCTAAATCCTGGATATTACACTATTGACTTAAAGAAAAATTACTTTTTCAGCTTGACTACATCACGTTCACTGAAATTTATGTGCTCTGCTTCGGTGCCCTTATTGGAGCTACTCAGCAAGGTGCAAGTTCTGGATGAGTTTTGAAAGCATCTACTTGTACAATCAAGCACAACTTCCCTCGTGTGCATTGCAGCTGCTTTTCTGTGCCAGGTAAGGAATTATCAGAGCAAAGCTGTTCCACGAGGTCACTCCCAAGCTTGACTCCCACCTGTCCCCAAGGACACATAGAGGGACAGGTTTTTGCCAGGCAGCACTACACTTAAAACAGAAACAAGGTTGTTACTGTTACCTGAGGAACTCAAGGGGTTGGCTCCACCACATTCTGCCTTTGAAGAGAACTGGAGCAAATCCACAGGGAGTTGTAGCTACTCCCTGCATTTCCCCATGTCTGCAGCATTCACAGGAATAAAGAATCTTCTAACCAGAATCTTTTACACAATACAAACCTCCCTGCCACTAAATACAACCTAAATCCAAGCACCTGAGGATGTCTCTAGGCTGTGATTGCCCAGAGTGGCCTCAGCTGGGGCCACCACCTGCACATGCCCTGCCCAGTGCCCAGGGCTCCCTTCAGACTCAAACACAGCAGCCAGGTCTGGCCTGGGTGATGCTATAGGTGTGTCTGTCTCCTGCCTGGAACAGAATCACCCCATCCAGAGCTGCTGCTAACCCCCAACACTGCAACCAGTTCCATCCTGCATGAGCATAGCCCCCTAGTCTAATTTAGGGGTGGGGTGGGGGGGGAAGGCTTGCATTCCAACCATTAAAACTCAATCTCTTTAATCAGCTAAAGACAAGTGTCACTATCAATGTCACTGTTTTATGTGAACGTTTGAGGACTGACTGAATCAATTCTTTCTCTTTGGTAGCCACACGGAGTGACTTTTTGAGACCTTTTGCTTTAATAATTCTGCCTAGGCCTTCATAACAGGGGCTATTATGGACTTCAGAAATGGAAACATATGTTCCTCCCTGGAGGAGGTGAAGAAAGATTAAAAAGCTTGCTATGAGGAGAACTTTAAACAAAATTAAGCACAGGTTTTTCCTCCATTATCTGCTCCATTCCTGGGACTGGGTACAATCTCCTGTGGGCAGGGACAATCAGGATTTTTCTTTTCAGCTCCACAGTGTAAATGATGGGACAGAAATGGGCTGCCCATTGACTTGGAAACACTAAGTTTGGTTCAGACATGTGATCTTCACAACATTAAACAGGCCTCAACTCTCCCTCTTCCCTAGCTCAAGATTGCTCTTGCATCTATCCTGTACAGACACTTCCCAGGGCCTAGGATATTTTATATCACTGGCTGATATATAATATACTGTCAAAGGGCAGCAATTTGGCTATTTTGCCTGAAGTCAAGTTGGTTACAAAGATTGCTCTGCTTCAGAAAATTCTTGACACACCAATTTACTATCTCATTATGCTCCTACTCTTTAGAGATAATACAGTCACATTAAATGCTCATTAACATTGAGATTAAGAAAAAAAATTAACCCCTCATGCTACATTTTTCTCTCTGTTTCTTAAATAGCTCATGTCCTAAACACTTTGATTTTTATCTCATGTACATGCCAACTAATCATCTTTGCTCAAGTAGTAAAGAACACTGAACAATGTATCTGATAAAGCTTATTAAACAGATGGGCTTTCCCTTGGGAGATAATACACAGAAGTACTTCCTTTGTAAAATGTACTTTTTATAATAAGAAGAAAAGGATGGAAGAGGAGCAGGGAAAAAAATAACAGCATTAGGAAAAAAATTGGTAATCAGCCATGTGCTTAATTTTCCAACAGAACTGAGACTAATAGTGCCACAGGGGCCACAAACTTCATTTTGCTGGAGCTTTTGTGTAGAGACTGGTCACAGGTACACATGCATTTTTTGTTACCAAGAGATACACATGGCCCTGGGAAGAAACTCCAGCAAGTTGATTTGAGTTTGGGAGGGAGATTTATTTGAGAAAAACTCTGCATACATATACTTATATAGCTTCTCTCCTTCATGCCAAGTAACATTGTCAACTTCTTCATCCCATTTCCAATGTACCAATCGATCTTTCCTAGTAAATGCTAAGTGCTTTTTCAAAAGATAGAGTGCTGCTCTATCACATGGAGGTGCTGCTTCATGTATACCAGGTTGTGAGCCTTAAAATCCTTAATTCGGCAGAGAACAAACACGTGTTCAACTTTATGTATAGGAAGTGAAAATTAGCATTATCTTTAGGGTATTTTGGAAACAGTGTGTGGGGAGGTGTGGTAAAGAAAAGGCATTTGCACTGTTCCTAATTGCACTGCACTTCCTAATTGAACTGCACTGGGTTAACAGCTGAAAAAATATTATACAGAGAAGCATAACCATCAGGTTTTAAATAGGACAACATCAGGAACTCTAGTATGAACTCTAATAGACTTGAAATACTACATTGCCTTCCCGGAATTTATTTTTTGCCTACCAAATGACTGCCTACATAATGAATTACAGTCACAATGAGGAATAAAACAGTGTAAACATAACCATCCATCCAAAGAGCACTCAAACACGTGGAAAAACTTCAGTATGAAGTATTGAGCAGTTTAATTTTCCAAAGTCTTTGTTTTGGAGGAAAGAAGTTCCCCATCACCTAATTGGAGAGCAAGCTCACTGCTATTGAAGGATGAAGTGCTGGAGTTAAGCTCTCACAGTACTTGCAAATAAAAGCTTGGGGATGAGGAAGAGAGGAGAGGAAATGACAGGGAAAAGTCTCCTCTGGGCCACATAGCAGAAGCATCTGCCAAAGTAATAGAAATTCATATTTGTAACAACAATTGCTGCCCAAGATTAGCACAGAAGAGCAAGTAGTTAATTAAGCTGCCCTTAGCAGTTTGGTATTTCACAGCAGCAGAAGTTACAGGCAGAGTAAATAGGCATTAAAGCACCAAATTCTTCTGACACCACAAATCAGGGTCCTTCCAGAATAACTCAAGATGATCTTCAGCCAGGTGCAATGTAGCAGGAAGGGAAATGTGGCCCCTGTCACTAAGAACAGACATACAGACACTTTTATCTGGGCTGCAGTCTGGCTCGCGTTAAGGAGGCAGGGTTCATGGACAGGTCTCAGAGCATCCACTCTGAGGCTTTTCAGGCATCGTGTATTTTATAGTAGGCCACAGATACAAATAAGCCAAACAGGGAGATTAGAAAGCAAGTTATCTGTTTGGCACAGATTTTCATTGGTGTGAGGCCCTGAGGACCAGTAAGGATTTGCCACAATAGGCTGCTGACAGCTTTTCTTCTGCAGTATATTGTCCTGGCTCAATAGCACAAGGTCAGACTGAATGGAGTTTTGCAGCCTTTCTGCTCCTCCTGGGGAGCAATTGCTTAGAAAAATATCCCTTTACTTGACAGGTTTGTAACACAAACAAAAAAAATCCATCCTCGTTGTGGTTATTGAACTGACTGCTTAGAAATCAGTGTAAGACTAATAGCGTCATAGAGCCACCAACCACACCAATGTAAACTTAAATGCGTGAGTGACAGCAGAGTGGGGATAGCCTGGTACAATAAAACAATGAAACTTCCTTCTTTTTTTCATCTTATACAGACACTTCATTTCACAATTAGCAATTAATTCCTACTCCATGCAGAAATTAACTGTGAGATTTTAATTCACACACCCCTGTATGCAAAACCTCAAGTCATTCTGCAGAACAAGATTTCCAGCGAATATGATGGAAAGGGAGGCAGTTGCTTGGAGATTTTAAAAGTGTTGACAAATTACAGCTATCTTGGTACATTCTCAGGATGAGTACTGTAAGGCTGACACTTCTGTGTACACAATAAAAGGGGATAATGTGGGGGAAGTACTGACACACCAAGGCTAAGAAAGAACATCACTACATTAAAATAGCCCCTATAGACGGAGCAATCCCCTTTCAGGATACATCTGGAAACAAAAGAGATAGCTATAGAAATTTCACATAGCCTTCCCTAGTGCTCTGGTCTCTTGTGCTCAAGAGGAAGACCCAACCCTCGTGGCTGCTCCATACAAGACGTGTCCTGAGCAAGCAGCCGTGCCCTCAGCATGGCTGTCAGTACGTCTTGGCATCACAGCCTCACAAAATATCACAAATCAAGTGTGTTCAAACACAGTGAATTTTCTGAGATATCCAGAACAAACCCTGTGCTATAAACAAATGTACATAAACTAACCTTTTAAATTATATGTACTTTACTTATACATCACTGAGCAAAACATCAATTTGGCCATTATTATAAGTATCCTATATATATTTAAACATTATTATTCAGTTTTAAATATCATTAGATTTGTAATAAAATAGATAGTATTAAAGGGACTTCTGCCACGTCTTCCATCTTCTTAAGCAGAGTCCACATAGTCTATTACATACTGCTGTATTTTCCAGGAAGCAAAATGAAGTTAATTAAAGAAAGATGAATGTTAGCCTCTTTGCATACATTTAAAATTGTCTCTGCAGAAGAGCTCCTGCTATTGATACCCAACGTCAATAACAAAATTAGGATATGAATATAAAAACATCATCTCTCCAAATGCATGTCAGCTTTGCTTCTCTTCTTGTTTTCTTATATTAATGACAAACATGCTGCAGATGCTGTTTCAGAGATAAACATGCAAACACTACAGTTGTTTCCCCATGAAAGCAAAGGTACAGGCAATTTATAACTATTCATGAATTTTTATTAGATAAAGAGGGCTGTCTATATGAAATTTGCTGTTCTACACTTTTGTTTTTAATGTCACCATAATGCTACTATTCCTAAATGTTTTGCAAGCTGTTTACAGAAAGCAAAGTTCAAGCCCATAATATAATCTAGCACTTAGCTTGGTCAAATTTAGAGGAAACTAATCCATGCAAACTAGTGAATTGAAAACAAAAAGTGACTGCAAGGTGGTCAATATAAAACTACATGAAAGATTTTAATAGATGTACTCATATTTACTCAATTCAAATTATTCAACCAAATATTATCAGTTTACTTACACTAAATATATTTAGAGATTTACACTGGTTGTATATTGATCTGTGGTCTTCACAAAACCTAGAAAATACAGGAAAATAAGGGCACTGTGCAGTGAGAGTTCATGGCTGTGTTTAATCTCCTCCTGGTATGAGAAGAAAAAAGGAATCTAGGAAGCTGGCCAAATACACGTCCATCACAAATACTCTGCTAACACGCTTTCAATTATGCATTCTCAAAGGGATCAGAAGGTCCTAATTACAAGAATGAAAACTAAACCTGAGCAAAACACCAATGAGAGTGGCAGCTCAGCCTCTGTTTCTGAGAGATACTGACCCTCATTCCCAGGGGAACAGCAAATGCACAGTACAGCTCGCTGCTGAGCCTTCAGTGAACAGGATTTCTTTTCCTGGTATTTTTTTGACTCCAGAAAATTTAACAGGTTTCAGATTCTTATTACTGGCGTACAAAAGAATACCCATGGAAATTCCCTGTCTCAGACTCCTGGTAGTGCTGTATTTGGAAATAATGTGAGAGTATCTCCTACCCATTCCAATTTGGGTGGCATTATGGCCAAGCAAGGTTTCATGGAGAATTGTTGCTTCAAATAATAGTCTTCAGAGGTCCCAGACAATAAAAATAAGGAAAAAGGGCCTTAAAAGAAAGATTTTTTTTTTGCACCACCTGGTCCAAGCCAAGCACAGATAAAATGCCTCCAACTGTGGCCCATTTTCTACAACACCACCATTCCCAGGCTGCAGTGGCACAGACAGCATGAGCACAGGGTCAGAGAATTAACTGCTGAAATCACCCAGGATGAGCTGGCAGCCTCTCTAAGAGCCAAGGTGCTCCTACAATACTCAATCACAAAATTAATTGGTTTGAAACTTATTCCCCATCCCACCACAACCATCTCTGACAAAAAAATGCGCCTCATCAGGGTCACAAGGCCTGAAAGAAGTGCACTCTGACATCTAATATTTTCTCTGCAAATTAAGAGTGATATAGGCATCCCCAAATGAATCTATCCTAAGTCAATGATCATCAGCTGCCGTTATCCAGCTCCTCATTTCTGCTTTATACTTATTTGTAAGCAACCCATGTCCCTGTTAGAATTTCTAGTTCATTCCACTCTCTTCCCCCCTACTCCCATTTTTTATTTTAGATCTGCAGATGTTTTCACAGACAGGGAAAAATTTATTCTATTCTTCCTCTAGATGACCTTCCACAATTCTAGCTTATCAGATGGTGTGCACACTTACATACTAAAAGAAAGCATGCAAATGTAGATCTTGTTTTAAATACTAATTAAATGCATTACAATAACTCTAAGTTTTATGCTCTATCTTGCATAATTTCAGAGCAACTTTAAGCTGTACCTGACTACTTCCACAAAACTACTAGCATAATGCATTCAGGTTATCATCTTCACTTACTAACCACTGACTGACACTGGGATTGCAAGTGGTAGGAAAGGACAATGGGAACATTAACTCCTCATTGAGCAAAGCTTTCCATAAAGCAAAATCTATTCTTGTTCATATAATAGAAACAAGTTTAACTGAAGGAAATGGAATGGAGGAAAGAGTCTGTAAGTTAATAAGAGACTCCAGCCTAATGAAGGAGAATTCAGACTTAAAAGTGAAATTGAAACTTCTTCAGTCAAGATGGGAATCCACAGTTAGACCATGACTTTATAGTGTCAGCTGATGTTGGTCATTGACAAATACAATAATAGCAAGAAGCAGTATCAGAATAAAAACTAAAATTAAAGATTCACTATTACCATTTAAAACTTTCCATGTTTTTGATTAGAGCACTGATCTTTGGGTAGAGATATTGAACAACAAGTCTCAGCAGCAAAAAATTCCATCTAAAGATAGTGGTGGTGACAATGGAGTGGCTTAAGGTGCAGTCCCTTGCAAGCACTGAGTTACCTCTGAGGCAGGATTTTTTATTCCTATCCAAAGAAAGCCTTCCAGTATGCCTCAGCTAAGCCAGAAAAAACCTCTCTAGACACTAAGTTTTGATTGAAGTTACCTATGACAATCAATATTGCTTGTATTTTGTCAGCTTATCACAAAAGAGAAGCTCAGTCTCACTCACTGTACCAACAGCAGGGCAGAAAACCACCAATTTCCTCATTCCCCTGACTCCTGCAGAAAAAGCAGAGGAGCAGGAGGAAAGGAATAGGTCTCTAGGCAAGAGGAAAGCAAAAAACACTGCAGAAAACAGAAAATTATGAAATTCAGCTCTGCCATGCCCAAAGAACAGCTGGTAAGATGCTGTGTTTAGCAGTAAGGAATAATTAATATATCTTTTCCTCACTGTCTTCTTGTATCAGAGTATACTGTCTGGGGATAATAGCAAAACCTTATGCTTACTTGCTCCCTCTCTGTCTCCACTTTTCCATTGTCCAGTTGTTTAAGACCAGAAATAGTCCAGTTTCACAACCATTAAGCCAGTTTCATCCCCACTACATGAAAGAATATTATTTGTTTCTGATTAATTAATTATTGCCATAAATTATAAAATAGTTTGAATTATTGATGATCCAGATACAAATTCTCCAGATGCAAAAAGTATGTGACAGCAGTGAAGGCTTGCTTACACAGAAAGGAGTTACAAGTGAATCCAGAATAATTATTACCAGATCACAGGCCTTCATTTTGGAATAAAACTGAAAACCCCATGCCTGAAGTTGCCTGGAAGTCCAGTCAGAATTCTGAACCCTATCACTCTCTTCCTCTGAATTAGTTCTGCAGTGATGACAAGGTTGTATAGTTGGACCATAACTCGAGGAAGGCAGGAAGAAGTGGCAATACTGCTCCTTAAGGAATGAACATAGACTTCTTTTTTGGTTGTGTTTTTGTACTTCGAATAGCACTAATCTAACCATCCACAACTCCCATAATAAGGATTTCATCAACTAATCCCATCACCCAACACTCTTTCTGTCCCCTTTCCAGAAGGCTGGGTTCCTCTTTTCTCTTGTCTCACAAGCAGCTTTGTACACTCCATGAGATTTAGTGTCAGTGGAGCCTGGTTCAAATTCCACATGCTTGATTCAGTCACCTTCAAACAGTCACATGATGGTTCATCACACCTAAAACCAGAACGAAGCCTGCAGCAGAAAATTTTCATGACTCTTCAGTTTACAGATTTTCAGAAATCCATTCCTCAATAGTGCTGGAGTTTCCTCCAGGACCATTTAATTTACTCCCTAGGAGAATGCTTCTTCTGAGAGCCCACACTACAGATCTGAGCTCCAGAGGGGACAGCAGAGAGAAGGTGATTCTGACCCCTGACAGGAACCATGACAGGGATTTGCTGTGTGCACTCTCTCCTCAGATGCACACAGTCAGAAATAGAAGTAGCTGTCTCTCTTTGTCTGAGACAACACTTTGCATAACAGACTGAGGAAGTGCATTGCTATCCCGCAGTACAGCGGTAGAGAAACCCCTAGGGGAGAAATTTTGTGTCCAAATTCTCAAGTGGAGCAAGAACAAGCAGGCAGGAAACCAGCTACAAATAAATTTGGGATGGAAGTTAGAAGGTGGGTCTTTAGCCAACATAGTGTCTAGCCTCGTAGAGGGCATAGGGGGCACAAAAGACTCAATCTCTTTCTGATTGTAGGGCAGGACTGTTAACGGAACAAGAAATTTTTTCAATAATTCAAAAATTTTTCTAATTTTCCATTGATTTGATGAAAATCAAGAAGTTTTTTATCCTCTGGACAATTCCAAGTCTCTCATCCTAGGCTATATGATTGCACTTTGAAATAAGAGATTGCTGTGTAAAACACACAACTCATTATTTTAGAGGTGAGAAAAGAACAGCAAGAAAAGAGCACTCCACCTTTCCAAGGATCTTTGTAAGTTTTGGCTGCTGTAATTTGTAAAAAGTTCCAGTGAAATAAACTTCCTGTCATATGTAAGCAGGTTCTTGCCAACTAACCCCCACAATACTGTCCTGGAGATGCATTCAATTTAGCTCTGGGTACCCACCTGATCTTTTGCAAATGACAATATGGCTCTTCATATTAATCTAATGACATTCAGTTTTTAAAAATTCCATGTCAGGAATCCCTGATGCATAAGCAAGACAAATTTGGGTGTGGTAGATTAGAATGGGCTCAAACTAATCACAACATTGACCCCAATAGCAGAGAAATGTTCCTGACATTCATTAGAATCAAATAGCCTTTAACAAAAGTCCTTGGTCAGATTGAATATTAATGGCTAGAAGTGGCAAGCCAGAGACAGTCACCATTTTTCTTCAGGCTGCTTATATTGCATTCATTAGCAATTTATCATCAATGTAAAGACAAAATTCAATTTCATCTGTGAGCTTCAACACACATAAGACTTGTACCTGATGAATTGCAGATAAGCAAGAACTGGAGCTGCCATAATAGAGGTTAAAGGCTTCTGAAAACTGCCACAATTTTATGACACTATGCAATTTTGATAACAATTATAATCATCAAAGGCAGAGTTTAAGTAACTCCTCCTAGAAAACAGTTACACAAACTTGGAACTATGCTAAATTTTTAAAGCTCAAATACCACATTATAGGAGCATTTTAGGGACTCCTTACCACTTCAGACATGATTCATTTAGGAATTTTTGGGATTCGGTTTGGTATTATTCAATTTATATTTCTTCTTCACTGTGAACTGCTTAACTGGAATCATTGGGTTGTGCTGATACACCTGAAGGATGTTAAACATTGCTCAGGGCAGGGAAACCAGCAAGGCAATCAGACAAGAAAGGCAACTTGTGATGCAAGGGGAGCAGCCTGGCCCATTATAGGCAGAACTGTAGATTAAGTCTTAGGGATTTTCCCTACTTTGCTTACACACAGAGGGGTTCAGCAGCACAAAGGCAATTCACCCTCCTCCTTTGCACAATAAACATTATGCAAATGCTTGTGACAAATAGCTTTCCTAGCAGACTGTCCCTGAAAGACTGCAGGAGATGGTGTGGCACCACACTGTCTAGAATAAGGTAGAGATAGTCCCTCTTACTAAATAATAGCAGACTCCGACTTATTTTCTGATCCCATTTATTATTAAATGCTTTGATGCTTAGAGTAGGCATCAGGGAAAGTAACAGGAGGGGATAGAAACATTTGAGGAGAATAACAATAGGGGACAGGAATAAATTAATCAGACATCACTGTGAAGCTGCCTTCTTAGAAAATCCCCTAATAAGTACTTACTTTTCACCATTATATTACAATTTAAAACAGCTAAATACAGTGGACAAGCTTTGCACACAAACAGAGAGACACCACCACATGAAATGTAACTGAAAGGGAAACAAAATATTAACTGGAGCTCATGATCCACAGTTAAATTTGTGTGCAATAAAATGGAAATGTCATGTGTGACCATGGTTTCTCTACTGATCTCTGAACTTTGCAAAGCATTGGTTTGTCCTTTAAACTAAACTGAGAACTAAAGCTGGAGTTGTATAAAGGTCACCCAAGTGTAAAGATACTTACCACTCTGGAGCTTGACCCTGTGCAAAAATAGCGAGTGAAAAGACAAATTCAACTGAATTATTTGCAAAAGGTATTTAATGTACTATTTCTCTCTTTGGAAATTCCTATTACATTATCAGCCACTGAATAAATACTTCATGCAGAGTTTTTAGACATTAATGCAAAAGCAACAACCCTATGTACTTTACACAGGAAACATAAAAATGTGACAGCAAAGGGACCACAAAGTTACCAGAGTGGTAGAACCAGAAGACAGGTGCTGTCCCCTCCAAAATTCCTGTCTCTCATCCTCCCTCTTCTACTATCCCCACCAAACTTTTATTCATATGTTGGTCTTCCAAATATCCTCTTGTGAAAGTCAGGTATTAAGCAAGATATAAATAATGGTTTCATGTTTAAACAACAGTTCAAGAGAAAATCTCAAGGTGATGCTTCACATCCTACCACCAGTGTGTTTCAAGTTGAAAGGAAACATTGCTTTAAAAGGAGAGGATGGTCTAGCATGGACGTTGGGAAGAAGTTTGAGTACACTATCACAGCTGTTAATACAACTTATAGACAAGTTCAAAGCTGTGAGAAACGTTAGAAGTAAGGAAAGGGGTGAAAAAAAAGGAAAGAAAACCTTAAATACAATGCAGTTATCTTCTAACCTCTGAATGACAGAGCACAAAAACACTTTCAGCAGCTGCAATTTTGAGTGCAATGGAAGTGTGCAGAAAGCAGCAGAATGCTGTCATTGAGAGGGCAGATGAGAGTTTATTTGTGTTAGACTGAATCAAAACCTGAAGTCTTTTTTCTTCCATTACCAGAGAACCATGTTGAGTCAAAAGTGTTCTTCAACCCAGCACTAAGTTTTCTGAATTATATCTCATTTACATTGCTAATGATTGGCCACTCATTAAACCTTTTCTGTGAGATATAAGTGAAAAGATACAAGGATAGTAATAATTTTAAATATAAATGAGGTACAAAAGCTAATATAAGACTTGCAAATTATTAAAAGCTGAAAAGGCAAAATAAAAATTAAAAAATTAACAGAAAAATTCAAACCCATTTGAGAATTATTTAAAATTAGAACAAGCAATTATACAAGCACCCAGAGAGTGAGTATATGCCACCACTTTCAAAAACGAGAACAAAGCTGTAATGGAGCTATAGAAGGTGTGACAGAAAAACTGTCAAGTAATAATTTCAGACTGTGTTATGAAAACAAAAATTGTTCTACTTTAATTTTTCTTTTTAAAACAGAAATGTGCCTTTTTTTAAAGTAGAGTCACTTACTCTTGATACTTCCTTGATTCATAGTGTTCTAGTGTCCTCCAATGGATACTTTTGAAAGTACTTGCTCTGTAAAAGGTTATTAGAAATACAGCTGTGCCTCACTTAATGGCTTTGGTATGGCATTTATTGCAAGATATAAGAAGAGGAGACAATGTAAGATCTAACAGACTCCTCATCTTTCTCTGTATATCTAAAGAAACATCAGCACTGCCAGATTATCTCATCTTCAAAAAGGGAAGGAAGGGTGATCTTCTGCCAAGTTTTAGCAGAGCCACCTGACAAACCACAGAGTCCAAGACTGACCTTAGCCATTCATTCTTCCCATGAACACACAAAAGGATCAAGGCAGTAGAATAACGAGAGTGTAGGCAGCCCTCAGCAGCTATGTAGAGAACAAAGATCCCAAAGCAAGATATAGCAGTCTCTGGAGATGTATGGCACAGCTGACAGTGAATCTCTGGAGCCACAGTTTCTCCCTCTTCTTTCCAGCTGGTTTTGAATAAATTTTGAATAAAACATCACTGAAGAAACATTCAATACTTTTCATAGCTAAGTGAGAAAAAAACTGGAGTCAGCACTCATTTACATTGATTTAGTTGATGAAATACTGCTGTCATTTGGAGAAGTAGCAAAAATGGGGGTGATATAATTTGTTTTAGTTTTTCAAAAATCCAGATTATAAAACTAGCTCTTCCAGTTTATAATCTGGAAGAATAATGCTGTAAACAGTTTCTCTGGGTACATGGTTTTCCTTCAGTCATTTAAGGCTTCCTCAGATGGCAAAGTTAATGCACAGTAAGTTGGCATAGCAAATTTCCCTCCATGGGTCAGCTGACAGCCCCCAAAAGTCATGGCTTTCCTCTCCTCCTGGTCACTGATCCTTGTCAAGGTCAGTGTCTTCAACCAGTGGCAGCTGTGTTAGCCCTACCCTCCCCATTCCCTAATCCAGTCTTTGCAACAGCCATCTTCTCCTGGATACACTCACTTTCTCCCAAATACTTTCAAGCATCATCTTCCTTAGGATAAGTTTAAAAGCCATGGATACAGGGAATGAAATAAGTGTGCATTAGTCGGTACTTACAGAGAAACAAAGCATTCTTTTGTGCAGCATGGATTGTCCTACTTAAAAAAAAAAAAAACAAAGATACTGGGCACACCTAATATGTACTAGGAAAACAGAGTCATAGAATACTTTGGGTTGAAAGGGACCTTTAGAGATTGCCTTGTCCAAATCCCCTGCCATGGGAAGAGAAACCTTCCACTGGACCACATTGCTCAAAACCCCATCCAACTGAAGAACTTCCAGGGATTCACAGCTTCTCTGGGCAAGTTTCTCAGTGTCTCCCTCCATCTCTCTTATAAGCCCCCTTTAAGTATTGACAGGCCACAACAAAATCTCCCTGAAGCCTTCTCCTCTCCAGGGTGAAGAGCCCGACCTGAACTTCATGATGTTCACATGGCCCACTTCCCAAGCCAAGGTCCCTCTGGAAGGCATCACTCCCCTCAAATATACCAAAATGTGTAAAAAAAGCAATTAGCATGGAGTAGATAGTACACTATAAATTCCCAACCTAGTTTATTTTGTACCAGTCCACCTGTCAGATACAGCTTTTCCAAATATAGCCAAAGCGAGTCAAAGGTCATCATCCCACCTGCTCCTGTCTCTAGGGATTTGTAGTCCTCCAGACTGAAGATAACTAAGTTCCCTTCAAAAACCATCTTTATATGCATCCTTATACAGGTTGGAAACAAAAAAAAATGAAAGAAAGTGAAAAGCTTCAACTTTTGCAGGCTACTGGCAGCAAGCACGTGACTAGTGATCTGTGCCAAATGTAGAGGAGTTGAGGGCTTTAACTTATACTCTAAGGTCCTGTGTTCTTTTACACTTCTCAGCCTCCTCCAATAACACATAATCTCTTGGATTTTTCTCTCTCTCTCACTCCATTTTATCAGAAATATTCTTGAAATGTAACAAGAATATCCTTAACACTAAAAACCTTAGTGTGGGCTGCAGCTCGGTAGTGTGAGCAGTGACCAACAGTCTAGCAGACTGTCTAATAGCTTAACATGAAAACACAGCTGTCATTGTGGAAAATCAAGGCTCAGCTGAATACACAGAAATTTTAAAGAGCAGAAACCATTTAACATGGAAGACCACAGCAGCACACTTAACTCAGCACCTTGAGCAGTCATGGCTGTTTCATCAGCATTTGATGGATTTCAAACACTCAGTGATACAAAATTCCGTATATCCCATTGACTGATCCATTCAGTCACCATCTTTTGTGCTTTCTCCATAAATATCATGTTACTATTACACATAAAAAGGAAGACTTACTATGGTTCTTTACTGTAAATTTAGTAACTGCAGATCTTTCACTACTTCTTAGTGTGCTTTGAAGTTCTCTTTCACACAAAGCTATACAGCATCCTTTAATTCTTTCAAGTACAAAGCTTAGTAGTATACTTCAAAGACCCCTTATACTCAGAGATGTCTGACACATTCTCAAATTTCCTGAAACAAAGATCTGTACTCTTGTGTCTAGCTCCTTCAAATGAAAGTGTCCAACACTTTCAAATTCCATTAAAAATGGGGGAGGGGTTGTATGCTGTAGTAATATCTGCTACTCTGACAGAAAACTTTATAGTTTCAGGATTATTTAAACTGTTCTTCATTGCAGTTTGAATTCCCTCCTGTCTTTCACTTTTTCTTTTTTTTTTTCTAAGCAAAATCAGTCTCTGAATTCGTGGGGTTTTGTCTTTTAAGGGGTGGGGGTTTGTTTGTTTGATGAGTTATTTATGATCTGCTAGTAAACACAAAGATACAAACACTGTTACAAATTTAGATGGTGTTGAAGGTATTGCCTAAAGAACCTAACTCCCAAAACTGTTGAATTGCAAAGCCCCTGATATTAAGATTTTCATAAGCTCACAGTCACATAAAAACTTTTACAGAAGAGACCAAAATCGTGTTTCATGGGCACAAAGCCCTATTAAAGGGAGATTAGGTTCCTACTGGAAAAGTGTCTGCCCCAGTTCACTCACTTGATTGTACAGGTCTCTTCTTAGAGGTAGCAATCAGCAGTCTCCCAAACTCCTAACACTGTATCTTTGAAGTTGTATTTTAAAAACCTTCCTTCAGAGGATAGAAGGAAAACTCCACTTCTTCCCCCAGTCCTATTGTCAGGTGGTGTAGAGAATGGGGTTACACTCAGAGAATCTTTTCTCCTTTTCCCTTTCTGCAAAGCTGCAGGAACATAAGGGTTGGTCAGCGCAGCTCAAACAAGAGCATCACTCAGAGCTCAGGGCTTGCTGCTTCCCTTACTGCTCAATCCTGAGATCCTAGTGGCTTGAAACCTCTGGGAAAGGGTCATACCTGATCTTAGCAACTCATCTCATCTAAGTCAAACAACAGAGAACCGTTCTAGTTTCATCAGTTTGTCATAGAATTTGCCAAATATCTGGCAAACAGCCTTGGCAGGAAGCCCTGGGCACTGTGCAATATTAACAGGAGGCACCAGAAGTGACTGTCAGACCCAGAGAAGGACAGAGTACCAGAGCATAGGACTTCCAGACTGGCTGAAATGTTAATCTAGACCCATTCCTGCTGAAAAGCCTGTAGATCTCAATTAAGGGGCAGAAAGGAAGGACAGAAATGGCAGCAGCAGAGAAAGAGACAACAAAACCCAATATACTGTGACGTGTGACAGTGCAATAAGTGTCAAAAGACAACCTTCCCTCTAAATCATAAGTTGGGATGTAGGCAACTAAAAAACATTTTTAAAAGTTGCCTAGTGGTGCTGCCTTTAAATGAATAGGTTTCATTTTTTATACTTAGAGGAAGCAACAGTTCTAGATCAGTGGTCCCCAGCCAGGACTAAATGTCTGGGTACAATTTCATCAGAGAAAAAATAAAAAACAATACTCCAAAATTTTCAACACATAACCTCAGCTATGTTCTATCTCTGTACATATTTTTCCAAAGAGCACACGCATGCATACATACGAAAATATTAAATTCACTACAGCTGGAGAAGAGAAACACATGTACAGTCTTTGTTCCAAATTTTCTGAAATTTTCTATGGCTCCATCAAACACCCAAGACTTGGTCTGAAGTGTATGATTTCTTTGCGCCAAGCAGGTAGAGTTCTTTGCAATTCCAGAAAATTGCCACCTTGAAAATATCTGTCAAAGATGTTCAGCGCTATTCTAATCTTACTCCCACTCAGTGGCAAAATGATGTCACTGAAGTTGAAAAGAACAAAATTAAGATAAATGCCACACTTTTTTGAATCTACTCTCTGATCTAAAGCCTTGTCAGTGACAAGAAAGTTGTGCCTTTCAAGATTAAAAAAAAACACAGCAAACCTCTAGAGACCTCTCCTGCTCACAGTAAATTTTTCTGTATAGCTGCAGATTATTCTACATAATGGAATCATTCCCAGATGAGCTATCACTATCTTTTTCATTCCTGTTGCCACTAGACCTGCAAGTGCATTAAGAAAAACTTGGCATAAACTGATTACTTTAAAATTCATTCCGTGACTCTGCACCAGCAATAGCTGATTGCTCCAGGCCTTGAAAGAATGCCAGATTTACAGACTCTCTGTAGTAACTGCCTATTTTACCTACATCAGTTTCGACAGATATGTAGAATAAGTAGTTTAAATATGCCCAATGCAATAAACTTGACTCATCTTTGTAGAGGACTTAGTATCACAGAGCAGAGCTCTTTGTGCAGTTTAAAAGATTATGTACCAAGAGTCTGGGATGTACAAGGAGTGCATTAAGACTACAAAAGAGATGTCCCTTGAGAAGATTTGCAATTGACTGGTGTAGAGATACAAAATGCTTTAGAAGGAAAATTATCTTCTCTTTCTGTTATCAGAAAGGATGCAAATCTGTACTTAAAAATTGGCACTTTGTACTGATGTAATGTAACATGATGCAAACAAGGAGCTGCATTATGCCTGGGTGGTGTGAAGAGAGACAGCCAAAAGACTGCACATCCACTGGACTAGCCATAAATGTTCATTCCTTAAACGTATTCTGTACCTTAGCTAACTAGCATTATGACAAGGTCTTAGAAAAAATTAAGTATTTCTTATCCTTGTAATGGATCTTTAAACTGCATAAAGATAAACGTGCTTTCTTCAGAAAGATTTTTTTCTTATATCAGCTCACAGTGTAGTTGTAAAATAAAAAAAAGTAAAAACAAACAAAACCCCACAAATCCCCCAGCTCAAAAAAACATCCCCAAACAATCAAAACCCAACCAATTAAACAAATTAAAAAACCCCATGTAAAGTAATTGGGTTTGCAGGTTAAACACATACAAATTCTTGATGGGCAAACCTCAGTGTTTCAATCAAAATTAGTTGTGTCAATAAGCAGAAACATTGGTTAAGAATTAAATTGTTATAGCAAAATCATAAAACATAATATTTCTCTCTACATTCGTTCAGGAGACAAATTTTACCTCAGTAAAGGTAAATACAAAAATTCCATTGCACAACTTACTCTAAAACATATTCAGGAGGGGATTAGAAGTGCAGCAGTGAGCTGGATCAGAACAAACTGCTAAAGATTTAGAACAAGCATACAGTTTACAACCTGAGTCCCCATGTGACACAAGTTATAAAATTATCCCTGTGATAAACCACACCAGTACTACAGAGCTACACAATATTAGAGAGGGGATTTATGGACCACTTGTTATAAAAGTTGTAGACACAGAAATACTAAAAATTATTTTCTATTGGAAATCTGAAGGAGCAGCATATAACAGAAGTATTCCATATATCAAAGAAGAGCATTACAGTCGTTTTGAGCCAGTGAGGTGAAGCTCACATGCAATCATCTGGTTCCCTGGAACAGCTCTGCCAAACAGTGAGTAATCAAACAGCACAACATATTGTTGCTCCATAAAAGTCTGTTCATCTGTCATATTTACCAAACATTGAGTTTGTCACACCTGTTTCTTGCACAGAAAAAAATAGCTGCGTATACCATCAGCTAAAGCTTCCTGTCCTGGGAAGAGACAGGCTCTCCCCAGAATTCTGCTTTTCAGTATAGAGGTAATTTGTTGAGGGCAGGGACTGGAAGCTGCAGCACAGCTTACAGCCATAGGCCCATCTGCAGTCACTTAATCTACTGTGAACATGCTTGGCTTGCTTTCTGTTTTGTATAATCAACATACAAAGTGTCTTCTGGGCAGGCACAGCAAATTTCAAAGCACGTACATTCTTCAAGATTGTGATTCTGCAAAATGATGAGCATTCCAATCCCTGTGCTGTAAAGTGTGTGTAGTTTCAGGAATGAAAAGAGTACCACTGACTGAGAAGAGTGTGGAGAGACACCAGGAATGGCCTCTCTACCTCATGTGCCTGTGAAGTGCTTGGCACAGGATAAGTAGTTGGTGTGAGCAACAATGGGTGCACACAAGAGTTTTTTGTGACTCGAACTATATCTGGTACATTCAACACCTTGCAGGACTAAACCTGCAGAGGCAGCAAGTGGAAGAGACAGGGGAGATTTTGACAGAGTATCTAAGGAATACAAAGCTGAATTACTGGAAACTGGAATCACACAAAGACTAAAGCTGACTGAACAAGGGCTGGGGAAATATTTGGAGGGAAGTATTTGAAGAGCAGAGTCATAATAGCTGTAAAACAGCACTGTTAATGCCTGGTTTTGGCATGTCCCTCAGCCTACATAATGCTTTTCTTCAGAACTCTTATTCCCAAAAAGACACAAGAATCTAGGTTTTGAAAAAAATTTAGGCAAAGAAAACTCAAATGGCAGGGTCTTGATAATGGCTGAAAGAAGATAGGGAGACTGAAAACTTTACCATTCTGTGAGCTCTTGGATGGAACTGTGGGACTTTTCCCATTTCTCTGCTAGACTGAACCACAGTGCTACAGTGGCTTCCACCTTGCCAATCGTCCTGGTGCGGCTCCAGCTGAGCTTTGTGTCAGGCTGCTCAGGGGATTAAGGCCTTAAATGGCACTTCAAAGGGGCAGCTGGAACTCAACCACATGCTAGGAAAGGGCAAACACCTTCCCTCAGAGAGAGGCAGCCTGCATTTGAAGTGGAAGAGTACAAGTTTAACGCAAAGCCACTCGGCAATTAGTAAAGAAAGTGAGTCTCATTAATGTTTAAAAATTCCTCTGCATTACTTTTCAGAATGTCTTCTAAGTATGTATAAACACTAGAAGGAGACAGAGGACATTACCTTGAAAGGTAGCTTTCCTAAGGCATTTCATTAAAACAGGATTTACTTCTGGGAGCAAAGCAAGATCTTGTTCCCAGACAAAGAGAAAAACTGCAGACTGAGAAGTTATTTTAAAACCTTTTCTCCCCACAATGATCCACATGTACTGTATTCGCACTCCACATACTACATCCACTTTAATACACATTTCAGCCTGCAGGGAAGTGAATATTATCATTCCTATTTGTCACCAGTGATCATAAATATTCTAATTATGCATTGTCTCATCTAGCCTAGGAGTTATCAGGGTAGCTCCTCAAATACTTTTCTGGTGCTTTACAGATATGGAAGCTTCTCATCCTTGTACTGTACTCTTTATACAAGCCTGTTAGGGAGTGGACATTGAAAACACTTCTAAATTTCTGGATTTTCCCCCTCTGTCCTCAAGCACATGAATTTGTGGATTAGGGCATTAGAAAAAACAGGAAAGTATATTTGAAATTGTCTTAAATGTTCCTGTACACAGCATCCAGAAACCACTGGTCACTTCTGAAGAGAGTCAGATAAGTTATTTAGGATCCATATTTAAATACCTAGATTTTAAAATGTTTTGGTCATTCTCTCTCTCACCTTATAAACAGACTACTCATGCTGTTTCATGGAGTTACATGAGTAAACAGTTCTCTTCCAGATCCCCCAGTATTATCATTCTCCCACATCAAATGTGGATGTGGATTAGGAAAAGGAGGAAAATTTAACTGGAGAGACAAAACTGGTTTACACGAAAAGATGTTAAGTTCACAGCCATTTCAGCACTGCAGCTATTTCTACCCAGAGCACTGCCATGCCATAAAAGCAGAAAGTATTGCCTTCAGAGTCTCCAGTCCCCTTTTTCCTCTGGGCAGGCTGTGGGCATTTTGAATTATCTTTGCCTTTGAAATAGCTGAAATAGCAACATTTTGCAAGTGTTTTGCTTTGAAAGGGGATGTCCTAGACTGGGGATGGAGAAGAGTGGACACAAAGAAGTTGCTAGGTGAAATAAAAAAGGGGGCAAATCCTAATGACACATTTCTTCAGTTTCTACAGCCAGCATTCTGAAGAGTAACAGAAAGGCTGTGTAGGAAATTAAGAGGGGGAAAAATTTCAATTTTACTCTTGAGGAGTGATTATATAAATTTACAATCATTCATGTCTTCAAGACTGCAAAGAAGGTAGGTAATGCTTAATTTTTAGAATATGAAGAAGTGGGGTAAAACAGAAAATTAAAAAAAAAAAAAAAGCCAACTTCAAGAGGAAAAAAAGACATATATTATCCCCCTTTTTCTGCTGTATTTCCCAGATCAGCATGAAACTAGAAAGTAGTACCATGGACACACAACACCTGCTGGAAGGAATTTCTGCTGAAATCCTCTCAGTGTCACTGAAACTGCTGGAGTTAAAGATTTGCAGCAGGCACTATGCAGTGGCAGGTATGCCAGGCTGCACTCCAGCCCTTCTTCAGCACTACTTGACTCCCAGAGAAGGGAGGAGCACAAAAAGCCTTTATAAACATTTATNCAAAAAAATCTGAAAAAAAAAAATAAAAAAAAAAAAAAAAAAAAAAAAAAAAGCCTTCGCAAATCCTTCCAGAAGCAGAAGGATGGCTTTTAACAGCCATGAGGTTCAGTGGCTGCTGCACACAGCTGCAGTTCTATCCAGCACTCAGAAAAGAGGCATAAGTTAAGTGTAAAGAAGTTATTGACCATGTAGTGGGGATTTCAGTAGAGATTTAACTTCTTGAGATGGATTGTGTCTGGCAACTGAAGTATTAACACCTTTATTCTTCCTAAAAATGCAATACCAGCTATAGTGACCCCAGGAGATCAGTGCCTTTCTCTATAAACCCCCTCTGCAGGTCATTAGCACACCACTATTCATCACAAAGCTGTTTCATTAATGACTTGTTCAAGAGGGCCGGCACAACTCTGCTCACTGAAAGATCCCTCAAGAATTATCACAGCTGAAGACCTTTAGCAGGGAACTGAAGACCATCTTTAACCTCATCATTACAGGCTGCTCACATGATTGAGCTAAGAAGAGAAGGGGTTTATGAAGTTCTTGCATTTTTATGGGAGACCTATATTGGGAAAATTTTCTTTCTTTTAATTAGATTCAAATTCCAAGAAAAAGAAGCAAAATCCCAAAAATCTCCTCTCTCCCATTCACCATGTAATTCTACCACTGCAAATTCCTACCAAGTGAAGTGGAGCCCTCTATTTACTATTTTCCAGTTTCTGCAAGGGAAACCTCAAACCTGAGATAAGACTGCTAACACCCCAAATCTGTGGAATCAGGACTGCATGTCCTGGACAGTATGCATTACTTTGTGTATTGCTGCAAGTCAATACAAAGAGCACATATTCTAATTGAAAGAAGGTGTACATTTTCCATAGTTTTTCATTATGTCACTAAAATCTAGCAACAAAATTGGCATAGCATTTATTCTTAAAGTGTGCAGCAGTGTACAATTGCTGGTACTGCACGCTCTTGCGTTCTACCCTCATTAAATCAGAAACAGATAATTTATCACCCATAACTGCTAATTTAGAACCAGTTCTGTGTTGCATTACTGCATTTACCACCTCTTCAACCCAATTAAGTTACTCAATTTGCTAATAGGTAAGAAAAAAGAGAGCAAGAGCACAAACGTAGATTTTGCAGTAGTCACATTCTAAAGCCTAGCTCTAATCCAAACACCTGAATCATATTTAATTTATTACAAGTGAATTTTGCTTACTCACACACATGGCCAGAAAGGTGTATTAGCTCACAAAAGAATCTTGGCATTCTAGAAGTGTTCCCTATTGCCACTCTTCCAGCTGAATCTCTAGCAGCAGCAGCTACTCTTGCAGCCATCAAGTGTGTCACATTTCTGAATTGTTTTAGACAGTAATGTCATGAGCTCTTTTTTTTTCTGTGCCTTAAATCTCAAGAAATAAGGTGAGACATCCCTGTCAAACAAGTTGAGAAATTTAACGTGCTTCAGAAGCAAAAGTAAAAATTAAATTCTTTGTATAATTAAGACTGTTTGCAACCAGTATCACTTACCTTAACCTTTCCAACAAAGATTTACAGTAACACAAAGCCTTTCAGGGCTATTTAAAAAGTTAAGACTCAGATATTTTTTCATTCATTTGACCCAGGAGCAAAAGAAAACCATTATAGAATGCACATTAGTCATCAACTTCAGAAGACTGACATTTGTAGTTGTAGCAAAAACCTGCCCAGTAACTTAAGACAAACTGGTAAGCAGCAGCAATAGCTACTTTAAACTACCTTTTCCTCCTGCAAGACATACCAGGCTGCTGTTTCCCTCAGGAGCTAGCTGCAGGAAGCAATAGGGGCTAGAAAACCCCAAAGCTCTTCAGGTTTTTGCTACTCCAGCATACAGTGCTGCAACTGAGACCAACAATGGGAGTAATAAAAAGGAAAATGAAGAAGTCCAGCAGCAACACAGGCTCTGGGGTGGCTCCTCCTTTGCCCAGAAACTTATGTGTGCCTACAACACAGGACAGGTGCTACAGCTGTGCCAGTTTCACACCTAGCTCCATCAACAGCACAGGGAGCATGGTGAAAACAAATGATTATACTTCCTGGGAAGGAGAGGAGGAGTAATAGTCTGACAATAATTCACCAGTAAATAAAAATCTGATAACAAAAGGAATTCATCTGGAAAACCCCATGAGTTGTGATTTTATTACTGTGAAAGGAGTGAAATCTTGTTTTTAACCAGAAATAATAATCAGCACAAGACCACAGTTTTGGAAGATGAGACCTTGGAGGGCTTTCCCATTCCTATTGTGCCTCTAACTGAGCAGGTCCCTGTGGCCAGCTTTGTCCCCCAAGAGCTGCCAGGTGAGCATCTCCCACAGGCACTTCCTCACACACCTCAGGCAGAGTCTCACAGATCATCTAAAACTGGTGCTTCAAACTGAGGGTCAACATGTTTAATGAGCCAGCAGCTTGTGAAAACCTGACTTTAAGAAATAAGAGGCTGTACTGGTTTGAATGCAAAACCAGCGAGACTCCAAGTCAGAAATACAATTTAATAGAGATAGAAGAAACAAACAACAACAATAAAAAAAGGGTAAAATAAAATAAGATAATTGCAATAGTACAAAGGACCACTGACAGAGCCAGAATGCAAACCTGACACCCTGTTGGTCAGGGTGTTGGAAGCAGCCTGAAGTAAGGCCTCCCAGAGTGACAGACGTGGCTCCATTGGAGTAGAGATGATCCTCAGGAAAAGGGTGCAGTCTTCCTCTGGGAATCCAGTGGAAAACAGGCTCCATTGGTGTTTTGGATTGCTGGTTTTATCCCAGTGGAAAGGCTTTGGCTCCTCCCACTGGGTGGAGCATCTCACAATGGAATGAGGTGATGTTGTCAGTCATGTGAGAGGCCTTAAATGACCCATTCACAGGGGATGTCCCTCGGAGGAGGATGGGTGCAGGAAGAGATAAGAAGGCACTGCCTTATCTGGTGTTATCAGGTGTCCCATTAACAGAAGGCATCTGCCCTCTTCCGCCTCTAGAGTTACAAGAGATAAAGAACAGTATCTCCCAACTGACTTCAACAGATGAAAATAGAATACACATTTTTGATTACATTTTTCAACCCACGACAGTGGCATGGGAGGCCTCTAGTCTCTCTTCACTCCCGCCTGCTGGTCTCTCATTTTTCTTATTTTTCTTATTCTGCTGTCTCTCATTTTTCTTATTCTTCTAGTTCATCAGAGCTGATGTTTTTCGTTTATATACACTATCCAGCCTACATAAAAGAGCAGGAGCACAGGGAGCAAAACCAGGGACACCATACCCAGCCAGTATCATAGGTACATATCAAGGTAGTCCAGCTGGTCAGACTGATCAAGCACAGCCCACAGCCCCACTCCCAGGTCCATCCACTAAGACAAAGAGTTGTCCTGATCGATCTCCACTGCCAGCCCAGGGGCTCCACCTGCCATAGGACTGATGCTGGTTATACTACCTAGAACAGACAGATCTTCCTGAAGCTATCTAGGGAATTCTTTACATAAACTTCTGCACTGGCAGTGTACTAGAGGAAAAAAAAAAAAAAAAAAAAAGTCTCTTTGTATGTCAGAAAGAGACTGAAAAATAGCTACAGGTCTATGGCCCTCTATGTTGGTATAGACAGGTTATGAAGCTGAATCTACAATATGTAAATCTACAGTGCAGTATCAGTATGGCACATTAAGGTCAGAAGGACTTTTACCTATTTTTTCCCCCCCTTAATTAGTCCTGCAGGTTATAGCAGGAGGAGGAGTTGTGGAAACATATCTAGAAAACCCCAGAAAAGAAATAGCCAGGGTTTGCACCAGTAGAAGTAGGTTTGAAATCTTCATAATACCAGTGGGAAAGAGTATTAGGACTATTACAGAACAAATTACGCTCTTATGCATTACTGCTACAGGGTTCCAGCCACCTTATCCACACACCCCAGGGGCAGACATGAGGCCAAAGCAATCCCAAAAGTCACTTTTCCAGACCAGCTTTGCCGGGGCTCGCCAGGCTCAGGGTAATTCCTAACACGATACTTGAGCTCCTCCATGTGGCAAGCAGCAGCGTTAATCTCTCCCGTGTGTAACAAAGAACGTCTGTCTTTATTCTTCACAGCGTTTTTCCTCTCGTTTTTTGTCTTACATAAAATTAAATACTACCAAAAATGCAATATTCCACTACGGGACAAGAGGATAGTGAAAGGAGAACAAAGGCAGCAGTACTCTGGTAATTTCCATAATTTCCATTAGTCACAAACGGATGCTTTCATAACACGATGTTGTTAATTTGCATGTTCACCAGAAAACCTGCTCGAAGTTCAGATATAGATCAGCTGTTTTAAACATTCAGCCTTGGACAAAATCGCACATGAATGCAAATAGCCTCCTGATTAAAGTAGTGCCCTTCCTGTGGTGAAATATCTAGCAAAATGGATTTTATTATATTGAGAATTTACAACTTCTGCTTTGTTAGGCTAGAAATAATAAGACATAGTGCAGGCTTATTCCTTGAAAAATTGATAAAGAGGTTTTTCTATTTAACTGCAGCCAAGAGAGAATCTATCTGCCTTGTTAAGGAGTATCTGGAAATTAAAGATGGCATTTGTTTGAAAGAAAAAGGCTTGTAATTCCAAGTACACTAGTACAAGAAAGTTACAAAGGACTTTTATTTTTCCCAGCCATTTAACATTTCAAGTTGTTTTGCATGCTGTAGTGTTGTTCAGTCAGGTTTAATTCTGTACTGAAGGTCAGTGTCCTCTCCTATTCCTGTGCCTACACAGCAATGCCATTTACTAACACATGACTTAATTAGCTCACACACTTGTTTTTCCATTGACACTCTAACAAGCACTGCTGAAACTGCTCACTTTTCAGTTCACTTGGGCTTTGTATACACAGTCACTACTCATGTCATAAATTAAGTTATTTAATGAGTATACTCAATAAATACATTGGTTGATTATGAGAAGAGTTGAGACCTTGTTTTGAAGTTGTTGTTTTTTCTTAATTGACAGCTTAGTTTCTGCATGGTTTTATTTGCTTGTTAGGGAATTGTTGGGGGTGTTTTCCCTGCACTATCGTGAGGAAATCAGCAAGCAGACGATGCACATCTGAGCTGTTTCAGTGGCAACTAGGCCACGAGAAAGGAAGGAGAGGTGGCAGAAAAAATGTGATCTTCCCTGAAATACCTGCACAGAACCTAGAAGCAAAAGAACCATATTTCAGGGAGCCAGTATCTAGAGTATCTGCCTCCAGCCTCTTTCCCAGCATTGCTTGAATAGCCCATTTCCTAAGTTTCTCATTTGCCCCATTGGTTACTCATTTGGCACACAGACTTTTTCTACTGTCTAACACAGTGCATAGAAGGGACAAAAGACAGCAGGGAAGAGAACTAAACTCAACTCCCCCTAAAAACCAAGAACTTAGAAAATCTTGTAAAAAAAAAAAACAAATTTTTTTTTCCCCAAAAAATTGCAATCTCCCCAAAAGCTTTTAGCTCATTGAACTTCATGCCTTTTTCAGAAGATTGTCCAATTACCCACAAATTTTCCCAAGTCTGAAACTGCACAAACTAGAAACAATTTGATCAGTCAGTGCTTTGGCTCTCAGGACGAAGATGAATAAAAGCTCAGAGAGATTTCTGTTCTTAGTAAATATAATCTTATCTGCAACTCATGAGCATTCCCCTAAAACCACATCTAAGGATAAATAATGGTTTCAAATTGGCTCTTCTGCTGCCCTTGCTTTATCAGCTCTCACAGACAGAGGGAGCAAACTGCTAATCAGAAAGGACTCCTTGGGAGAAGAAACTCCTCTAAAAGGAACAGTCCGTGTGGGGAGAGGATGGCAGCAGACCTGCTCATAACATGACTGATCTGTACAGGATATTTCCTATAGCCTAAGACCCACATGGAAATCCAGAGGCAGAGAGTGTTTCCGTGTTCAAGCACCATCAGTGAATTGCTTTTGTTTGATGCTTGGGAATGGTGTTTCTCCATTTTCAATAAAAATACGAGGCAGGAAATGAGAGAAGCAGGGAGAGTTAAAATAACAATAAAAACAAAACCGAAGAAAGGAACATTCATGTATCATTTATGCATCATTTAAGCTAATTCCCCCATACAGCCATGTGGCTAATTAATAAAAATTCTGTGGCATTTGCTGTTTAAGATGTATCCCAAAACAACCTTTTAAGTACATTTAACAAAAATTTTGAGTACCCTTATAAGTATTATTCATTAGAAATCCTATGTTTATGTTGCCGGAGTTCTCATTTTACCCAGAAGCAGAGCAATAAGAACTTCCACATGCTATTCTACTCCCAAGTCATACCCTGGAGGGATTCTTAAGCTCACCAAGTCCTTCTCCTGCAGGAACGACAATGCCTGTGGTGAGCATCAGCTCACAAAGCATTAAGCTGAATCCTCAAGCCCATTCATACAGACCACAAACCACCTAATAAAAAGTAAAAAGCATTTCTCCTCACTACAAGCCCCACCAGAATTTGAGCTGATGTTGTTTTGTTTTCAGTGTGGTCATGGCATATTTCCCACATGAATCACTCTGCGCAGCCTCCCCTCCTATCACGCACAGAGGAGCACACTGCATTCCTCACCCTGGGCCAGCCTCGTTCCCCAGAGCCCTCAGCATCTCCTCCCCACACTCCATGCTATCCTCCACCGGCCCCAGGCTCCCTTGTAAAGCTCCATTTTTAACAGCTAGCCTACTGCAGTAGTCGGCACAGCTTGTGAAACTAGTTAACAGGCAGATCAAGAAGGCAACTGGGATCAAGCTGCCTGAAGGGGAGAGGGTGGGCTCACACAAGACCAAATTTGTAAAGGAAAAAAGGTGGGGGGAAAGGCTTCACTTCGGGGAAACCTGAAAACTATGCAATCAAGACTTAGGAGCAAGACAAGAGAAAACACTGTTTCAGAAAGGGGAAATTTAGGAGGTTAGAGAACAGTATTTACAATGGTCATAGTAATCACAGACATTACATGCCACAGAATTCCCTCGAACAGATTCAGTCCATCATCTGCAAAGATTGTTCAGTACATTATCCCTCCTCTGTAGCTGTGACTTCTCAGTTCTGGTCCCTCCTCTCCATACTGCTTCCCAATGTTCTAGGTTCATTAACACTACCAAGCAGTACTAACATCTCAGTAGTATTGGACTGGGTGTAAAGCACCAGCTGTAGGCTGACCACCTAACCCCAGGAGCAGTCAGCCACAGCCTAACAGCTGACATCACCCTTTAAACAAGAATGTAGAAGTTTGCAGTTTGGGGTTTTTTCTGTTGGCAGAGAAGGGAGGAAGGGAGAAAGTAATTAAGTGTATGAATGCCTAAGAGATATTTCTTTTCCAATTTATCTGAAGAATGCAGGTTTGAATCATGATTTGAGGAATTCAGATTCACCCACGCTTCCAGATTAGCCCAACTACCACGTGTTTCTCACCACAATTACATGACCATACTCCAATATTTGGGTACCCCAACTCCCCTTCCCCCCAGCCTCAACTCTTTCATTTATTTACTCCTCCAACACCATTGCCTTTCCCTGAGTCCATCTATGAAAGTCAAGGGATTTACACCCCTTGAAATACAGCAATAGATCATGCACTGAATTTAGCTTGTAAAACTATTCACTGTAACAATGGAGTGGAAATTAATGGCCACATCCTCAGCTGCAACCATCAGCTTAGCTCCATTAAAATCCACCCTGCGGCCTGACCCCTGAGCACTGACCTAACTCTCTGCTGGCTGACACAGTTTCCATGGGCTTTGTAGAAAGCAGGAAATAGCTGGGGTGTGGGAAAGCCCCAGACACGCCTCCTCCTACTCGGTCCGGGAGGGCTGCACGTCTGGCTGCCCGCCCGCCCCGAGGCCGCTGGACCTGGGGTGCTCCTCCCAGGCAGGCATCACCGGGATGCAGCCGGCCCGGAGCACTTCACTTTGGGAAAAAAAAAAAAACTGAAAGAAAAAAAAAAGTTTGGAAAGAGGCACTTCGTTCTGATTCCACCACAAAAAAAAAAAAATTTTTTAGAAGTTTTCAACCAGACCTTAGGGTGAGGAGAGCAGGCATGAGGTAAGGCTCCCAGAAAAATCTACCATAATTAAAGGAAAAAGGAACACGAATGTCTCAGCCCTGAAGCAGACAAATTGGAAAGTTTCCCTCTTGTAGAAGTCAGTTCTTGCTGCCATGTGTGTTTTTGTGGAAATACCAAAGTCCAAGGACCTGCCTCTATGTACACTATACATTCCTATAAAAATATGTTTAAATATAAAAAGTCTGTAAACTCCAGTACTTTTTATGTATTTTAAATGAGGAAATTATGCTATTTAAAATAACAATGGGATGATTAGTGTACTACTTGTCTCTTGGAATAAAACTCACTTGTTTCTCATTCTCACTATGCGAGCTTTGAATTTTCCAACAGAAAGAATAGTACCCACTGTGCAATAATCTGCCTATATCTATTACTTTTCTTGATGGTCTACCTCTGGCTTAATTTAGACATTAATGCCAAGATACTAGGAAGAAAAAAAAAAAGTGAATATTCCAGTCTTCCTAATAAAAAAACCACCAAAATCCTTGAATCGAAGTGTTACTTTATATGCCACCAATTTCCCAGTAGCCCCATTTCTCAATCAGAATTTGAATAATCTTTACAATTTGTATTCCCCAAAACTCAAATTTAATGAGTTAGTAGGTATAGAAAGAGAAATAACAGCTGCAGCTTATCCCGCTGTGCTATTCAGTAATGACAATGTTATACCACATTAGCAATTGTGACATTAATAAAAAGAAGCCCATAGGATTAGCCAGAGACAGCTGACTTTAGTCAAATGTAGGTCATGCTTTGTTTGCTCAGAGCTGGGTAATAAATTTCCAGGTAAGTGCTCTCATGTGTCATACATATATGCCAGGAGCATAATTTCGGCTATACTAAATGATCCACATTCTTAAATTTCTGTAAGCTGTTCTTGAATTATTGTTAAGCATTTAATTCCACAGCAGCATCTTACAGGCTACTTAGAGTTATTAACTCATATGACATTATGGAATGTTTTCTTTCTAGTGGCAGTTAATAGCATCTTGATCTGGTTTCCCTTTCACCTTAAGGTAACTGCAACTCTAAATTGCCAGTATTTAACAAAAGATACTTAGCAAGGAATCAAACTGACTACATTCTGCAGCTCTAGCTAAAGGGGAAAACAGTATTTGGAATCAATCCAAGCAGCAGCAAGATATCTTCCACCCTAGAAGGGAGGCTTTAAAAAAAATTAAAGGAAATAAAAGCACAGCCTTCAATTAATAGTACAAAAGATCCTATCTCAATCTCTGCTACTTTGGCAAGCCCTCAAAATTTGGATTGAAAGCAGACTTTTTAACATATTCCTATTTAATCTCAGCACAAGATGTGCATATTTTACACCAAAACCTTAAAGGCCAAATCCTGTGTTCAGTAACACCCTGGCAGACTTCAGTGTGAAAGGGTGAGAGCACAACAGCAGAAGCTGACCTTGAGGTTGTAATCTCACTTTCACTTTTTTTTTTTTTTTTTTT
>VXBR01005089.1:3376210-3424409 GCA_013400215.1 Cisticola juncidis
TTTTTTGCAAAGAGAAAAACAAAGAAGACCTTTTGGTGGGAAAAATCAATCCCTTCACTGATGGGCTGGCTGTCTCCCTGTCTGCACAGGCTGATGCTCCTTTGTTCCCAGCTCTGTTCCCTAGCCTTCCAGCTGAGCTGGTGCCTCTGAGGATGCCTCCTGGCTCCCTCCCACTGAGCACAGCCCAGAAAGACAGCTCACTGCCCACCCTTCTCACCCCTGTTGTGACTATCATCTAAAACCCCTCTTCCCACAGGACACAAGGCTAGCAGAAGCAGGACTTTCCAAAAACTCATATTCCCTTTTCTTCCCTGCCTTAAAAATACTGAAGACAGTATTTTGTTATTAATTCAAAGTGTTTCTCTTCTCTGTCTTAGAGCCAACCAAGAGCACAGTACAAGAGCATGGTCAGGGTGGCAGGCAAGAAATTAGTCCTCTTCACCAAATGATTCGCAGTGGCAACCTCTGTTTTGGATAAAAGCTTGAGGCTTGTAAGTGCAGCAAGGCCAAGGGAAGAAAACAATTTCACACAAGCAGAACATGTAGCTCATTTGAGCTGTGGGGCAATGGGGATTAATGTTCAGCATAGGTGATAGGATGTCCAAAAAGAAGGAGGCTGGATATGGGGTCCTGCTCCTGCCACAGTCCAAGGCAGCTCCAAAAAGCTAGGGCTTTCTCCCTAGCACAGCCTCAGTAGCACTGGATTCACTGCAGTCTCCTCAGGGCTCTGCACTCATTTTTGTCCCTAATTTCTTACCCATCCTCCTGAGCCCCACACATGCTGGCATGGGAGGCCGTGGGGCTGGGGCACACTGCTGCAGCTGGGGCCACTTCACAGGGCACCCAGGGCCACCCCACACGGTGCTCAACACTGTCAGTCACAGGCATTCACCCCCTACAAACCTTCTCCCACGCACTGGCACCATTCCTTTTCAAGCCCCAAATTATGTTTGTACTAGCACAGAGGGCTGAAAGCCCTCTCAGACACCTCGATGGAAACGATGGCCAGCAGAGCCAAGTTCTCTCTAAGAACACCTAAAGCTACATTAAACAGCCCAGGAAAGGCACAGAGAGGCACTAAAGATTTTTTAAAATAATCCAGCCTCCCTCTGCTGCCGTGTTGACAGGTACAAACAGGTTACAGACAGGAGGTGCAGTGCTGCAGCTTGTCCTCTGTAGCTGTGGACAGAGTGTAACCCTTGCTTTGCGTTTCAATCCAAAACTGTCACAGAAGTTTGTAAAAATACCATCGGGATTTTTCTAAGGCATGCATTCATAGCTGCCCAGATGAACAGGGGGGATTTTGCTTTAACAGAAAAGACAAAAGGAGGGAGGAATTCCTGCCAATGTTTCAACCTGGGCTTTCGAGTGGCTTGGGAATCCCTCCCCGATTTATGATACACACTTTGGCACTTATGTTCAAAGTCCTACAAATACCAGGAATAAAAAGAGCAGACAGAGGACTACACCAGGCAAAACCATTTCCAACCTCTAAAACAAATACCATCTGTAAAATATCTTTCTATACAAGTGAGAAGAAATAAAATAACGATTTATTCAACAATTATGAGGATGAGATCTGTGTCACAGATCTCTATACATTGGTCAATGCCTAGTCATCAAAAGCCATAAGCTTTCCTCTCCTTTCCTCAAAAAAATGGGGAAATGGCTGAAGATACTACAAGCCAACTATTTGCAATCACATTTCCAGATAATTAGATCACACTGTTGCTTTTAAAACCACTTCTGCATCACTGGAAGAATAGATATCTGAGAAGAAAATGGAGAACAGAAGAGGAAAAAAAAAACAAAAACCCAGGTAATTACAGGGAACTATAATTTAGGCTTTATCACCAGGATTTACTCATTTACAAGCTGCAGAGTCATCCCTATAAAAACAAAAAATCCGTCACTGCTAAAACAAGCATTGTTACTTGCAGCCTATGGTGCATGCCAGTCTCCCTGACATCAAATTTCAGTTACCTAAGGTAATGTTGGTGCCATACCCTTAATCACCAGGGAAATTACCTCTAAATGAAAAAGCATAAAGGTAAGAGAGACAAGGAACTTGTCAGGGATGTTCAGGCTGCTGGTGGCCTAAACCTCTGACACCCAGGCAGTCTTGGTTGAAAGCAGCTGAAAGCAGCAGATAAACTCCTCTTGCAGAGCTGATAGTTAGTTGCTCATGGTGTTGGTACATTAAATTTATCTATTGAAAAATAAAATGATTAGGCAAAAAAATATAACATTAATCTCCAGTAATGACAGGTGATGTCACTTCACCAAAGATGACCTAAGATGATATTCAAGCAACAAATGTAAAGAGATGAATCTTCTCAAGAGAGTTAAGAAAAACAGCTAATAGGGACTGGTGACTGAATTCTATGCTCATCTCAAAATAGAAGTTTCAGTGGATTTTGGGAAAATAGCAGGAAAACATCTGAGAGTCAAACTCAGTCCTAAGAGCACAAAACTCAAAGAAAAGCCCACAAATTGCATGTATTTGTTGAAAGTACCAAATTAAAGGCTGCAAATAAACCAAAACTAAGGCTAATTGGAAATCTGTAGTTATACCCATTACCATCAAGTGGTAGGCATTAAAAAAAACTATGCAAAAATACACTAAGTAATTCTTAGACAAGAACCATGGAACCAGTTTTGGTGTGAGAAAAGGCAACACTAAATTTCAGAGAAAAAAACCCAAATGCTCTCAGTTAGATACTCTCATAACCCAGAGAGTCAGAAGAAAAAGTAACTATTGTCTCTACTGTTTGTTGAAATCCTGCTTGTGAAATAACACTTATTTTCACACTGACACACACATGAGTCCTGGGAGGTTGATGAATGAAAGGAGAAACACAGCTACTATCCTGCAAAGCAGAGAAAAGGAAGGGTGTCCTGTTCCAGGAATATACAAGCCTCTTTATTATGAGGCATAAAATATATTGAAAGAAAATATCCTTCTTCACCTTTACAAAATGCACAGTCTGCACCTTGACTGCTGGTCTCTTGAGTCTGCTACATCACACCTACTGGCACTCTTTCCATGCATGTGTTTTATGGGATTCAGTTGTGGAAACAAGGGAAGAAAAAAAACCCCTCTGCTTTGAGGGATGCATACCAGTGGCTTGCCAGTGACAGATGAGGCCCAGTACTGCATTTAATTGGCACCATTCCCAGTGACCAAAGTCTGAAGGTACTCAAATCAACTCTCACTGTGGAATCCTGCTGAGGACAAGCAGAGTACCAAGGCTCAGCAGAACCTGTCTCAGGGATAGAAAAGCCAGTAGGAATTGTAAAAGGATGGGAGAACTGACCTGTATAAGCCAGGCAAATCTATGACACACTGATTTATAGGGATTTGTCAGCATGCCAAACACAGGCTGGTAATGTGTTGGCTGGTTGGAAAAGTGGAGTAGGAAGCTTTAAGCCACGTAAGCCCAAATGGTCGCTGCACACACACATATACAAATAAAAGACTCTCCCTTTTCCCTGGTTTTGTAGTAATTTGTGTAAACTTTCTAAAATTCCTAGGGACCTAAATATAATTATATGCATTCAGGATGAATTTGGACACCGGTTATCAGATAATACCTGGTATGACTTCCAGTTTAGCAGAGACCTTAAATATCAGATGTAGGAGAAGAAAGTCATATTTCTGGGAGTATTGCAGCAGTAATTTACAATTTCCAACAAGAATTAGAAAGTATAATTCGGGGAGAATCATTAAAATCTTATGTACAGTGATTGTAGTTGGTTAAGCTGGGTCCAAGATGATTTGGAAATGATGAGAGAGAAGAAGATATAGTATAAACCAGCAGAATTGCTGCTGTGAGATGGCTCTAAATATGTGTTGCTGTACTGTTATCCTGCAATACCAGCTCCTCCAGCACAATGCCTGGAATCATTTCTACACAAAGTGTCACCACAGCTGCTGCTGTATATTTGGCTTGAAGTTCCACCTCTAGGGAAACCCATGCCAAACTATTTATAATAATGGGCTGCAATTTATGTGAAATGACTTTGTACCCTTCCTACATGAGAAAGATTCAGCATACCAGTCTATTCATTAATGCCTCATTAGTTTAAAGGTTCCTTTATAAAGCAATAATACGGGTACTTGGCTTCTCTATGGTGTCGTTCTGCAAAGAATGTCAAAATGTTTTCCAAACGTAACCAAATATTAACAGCCTCCAAAATCAGTGTGGAAGACAGGAAAAGATTATTATGTCTGCACCTAGTATACTTTCATATTACTGATAAAATGAAGCATTTAATAATCAAAAGCCTCTGAGTTCCTACCAGGGCTCTCCATCCTGCCTTTCACCTTGCATTGCTCCTGGACAGAAGAGAGAGAAAGGCAGAGCTGTACACAAATTCAGCAAGAAAAGCTCACTCTGTCAGAGGAATCAGGCTCACCAGTGTAAAAACTGTGTGGAATTCTCTACCTCATGCATGGCTTGTGCAGCCAGGATTTCTTACTTGTGTACTTGATGGATGGCTTGAGGAATATTACAAGAAAGTTACAATGAAATCTCAAAAAAACCCACAAGTTCAAGTCTACAAAGCACTTAACAAAAGATTATCTTCCAGCAAAGGAGTAATCGAAAACAATGCAATGTAACCTGTTTTGCCAAGTCACAGTATAAAGCAAAAATTTGCTCTCTTATTTTACGTCTGAGGTGGGACAGTAAAGGCTGCCACACAGATGCACAATTCTTCCACAAAGTTCACTCTTCACTGTATCATCTATCTGAAAGTGGTCAAATTTAGACCCTCTCTCAGCTATGAACTCTGTTCTTAGACAGAGGTCATCCCCAGCTCCACAGTTTTGAATGCTGATGCAGTTTGAGTGTTGCCAGTTTTCCGGAAAACTTAGAACAAACTGCTCTCTGTGCTGTCCATCTCTTTCAGTTTTTCCTCCAAGGAATACTGGAGGCTGGTAATAGGAACTTCTGGATGGAAACAAGCAGGGAGTATAGCAAATCTCCACTCTTCTGCCCAAAGGTAGCCCCATTACTTACACTGCTTACTTTTATTCACGCTAAAATAAAGTGGACCACTAAGTAACCTAGTTTCTGTGGGCCAGACAGCCCTGCTGAGCAAACTCTATCTAATTCAGCTATCTATTTCAAATCACATATTTTCTCAAAGCCTGCCAGTGACATTCTACAGAAGCTACAGAATATCTTGGTTCATCTTTGTCTCAAACTGATAATGATAACTCAAGCTGAGCAGATGGTCATTTTTCTGGTCAGGAGATTTCCTATGACATTTCCTCAGCCACATCTCTAAGATACTTCCTGCTCTCTCATTCACAGTATCTTGATTTCTCTCTTTCTGAATGTTGTATTTACATCCTTAACGTCTTTGGCACCTTCTGGAATGAGATAAGCAAATTTTATTTGCTGTAGTGTACCTAATTAGATGGCAGAAAAAACCCAAAGTAACCAAAACCAAAAAAAGAACCCTACCTCTTGCATAGCTGGCTCTTTCCTGTGTAATTTGTCTCTGTCTTACACACACCCAAAATTCACCCCACTTAGGGTGAATGATTGAAATGATTAATCCAGTGCTTAAGCTGAAGGTATGAGGAGACCTGGGCCATCTGTAAAGATCGCCAGGAATCTGCTGCAAGCCTATATTTTGACAATATGCATGTTCCTGACAGCTTAGATAATTGAACACTCTGCATACAGGCATGTTCCCTAGGGGGTGTGCTGCAGAAAGGAAAAATACAGCCCCAGACTGTAAACCCTGCCAAGTACAAAGCACTCCACTCATCCATTACTCCACCTTGTTCAATTCTCTGCTGCTTTCTCGCAGGCAGAGGAGAGAGAAAAATCCTGGGAGGAATATTAAAATCCACAGCTGAACTCTGAATCATCATCCCAGGACTTATTTCCCTAAATAGGTAGCTATGGATGGGCTTTGCTAATTATGTTGCTCCCGGCCAACAAAAACGTGACACGTTGCCTGTGACCACCACTGACCACAGCCCACTCCATCACTCAGCAGCCTCGTGAAGACAATGAGGAATTTGATCTTCTGTCTAATGAAGTCTCCAAATGACCCCAGCCCCCCAACAGCAGAACATAGACTATGCTCACAATACAAAAATACAGTTAGTTTTTCCACTTAGCAAACTGTACTGTATGTAGTATATCATATTTTTTGCAAAATCGTCCATAAGTCATTCTCAGCTCCCAACCCACTAAAGTTTATAAAGCGTATGTTAAGTCCCATTTATTTTGCTGGAAGCAATCCCATGCTTTCAGCTAGTGATATTGCCAAATGCAGGTATTCAGAAGTCTTGAATAAAGTACTACGTTCCAAAGTCATAGGTCAGTATTTTCTTAAAGATACTCTTTTTCCTTGGACTCATTTTCAAACTGTGGTCCAGAAGCACAAGGACTACAAAACCGGGTTTAAATTTTCAGTTGAAGATTTGAATCTCAGTTAACACAATTAAATCCTTAAGATCAACACAAAACAGATGAGAGATGGCAATGCTTAGTTAGATAGGCACATGCTTAAGTGATTTGTTTTGTTTCCTTCTTGAAGGGAAGGGCTTTGGAGGAGAGGAGGTCAGAACTTTAACCTCCAACCCTTTCACCTTTGAATCCTTACTCAAAAGCTTCCAAGAAGGAAAAAGGACTTTGCAGCATGTCTGGGCGTTTAACAAATCCAGGCTCTGGTTAATCAAATAGAGAAGCCCTAGGGCTGTACTAATTCCTAGACCCAATGAGGCCCCTCAGAATAGAAGGAAATTGTGAGCATAATGGGCAGTAGAGCTGCTTGAGTTCATTTACATGACATATCCCTGGCTCCTAAGCTATTCTCATGCTTCTGACTGAACATGCAAAAGCAGGTTTTCCCCACCCAAAACACTGATCTGGTCCACTCGGGGCACAGCTGACTACGGTGGCCCCTAGATTCGTTGCACTGCAAAGCACACTAAATATTATGGAGTGAGTGAGGCTTCAAGAAATTATAAATAAATTGACATATAAATATGGGTTATATTTCTAAGTGTGCTGATAGATGTACCAGATCTGACACTGTACAAAATCAGAGATTCAGTACAACAACATACAAAGAAGAAAAAAATCTAAACTGCTAATTACACAAGAATAGACACTTCACAAATATTTTCTTGCAGTCAGATTTTCTTCCTGCCTTCTCAATTGAATGATCTGCTATTACTTCATACCAAACTCAGTTGTAATTAATTAGCCATGACTCTTTACATCAAAACCTCTTCAGTAACTGAGTAGTTCCATCCAAGACATCCAGAATTTAGAAAGTAATTTAAGGATCAAATGATTGAGTGTAATGTTTCTGCAACCTGCAATTTAAAGGGCTAGAAGTTTTTCTGCAGCCATCAATGCTTTCAGAGTCATGAGTTTATTTTTCTACTCTGTTATTTCACTTAGTAAGGGGACTGTAGATATTTAAGGGAATGCCTGATCCTAAAACAGGAGCTCAGTCTCTAGAAACTGTGCAGCAGGCATAGTATTTTGGTTTGCAGAATAAAATTGAGGGAGGAAGCTTTACTTGGTTTTGACTATTGACAATTTCACGTATACAAAAAAGAAATTTCCCCAATTACTGCTAGGCAATCTGTACTGGAGAACGTAGCAATATTTTTAAAAAAATTACACAACTAAGATTTACAGACTTTGCCAGAGAGAGTTTCAAGTTTGAAATTTTATGTAATTTTATGTATTTAAAAAAGATCCTTTCTTGTCTCATAATAAAGAAAAATAATCACTAACTTATTTACTTTTCTTCAGAAATGCAAGCAGCCAGGAACTCAAAAACTGAACTGAGAAAAATGAGGCACTGATTTGACTTATTCTTGTACGATGGTTCCTACAAGAAAGAAGTTAAATATTACTATGTACACAGATTATCTTCTTGTCTTTTAGCAAATAGTTTTCTAGCCAGTCTTGGCTGTCACTAATCCCTCTCAGTCTCAGATTTGCGGTATATTTCCAGTTAACAATTTTCAGCCCATTGTTTATTTCCAATATCTAGGATTTGATGATCATTGCTCATAAATACCTGGGAAAAGAACTGTAACACTACAATAATTAGAAGTACTTTGCAATTAATTTTTAGGCAAGATTTTGGCCAAACTTGATGAAGATTTTTTCATATTCTGCAATATAATGAACCCCTGAACAGAAGCAAACCAGAACCATACTTTGGTTTGCTTAGAAGAAAATTTGATTTATTTGGGGAAAAACCTACTTGCAAAAACAGGTTAATCAGACATCCAGTTATTTAAGTAAGAGATGTAAAGGCTGAGAAGCTGAAAGTTTGGTAACAATAAGTGATGACATCATTAAATTGTTCAACTCCCACCTAACATCTACTGAAATTGATCGCAGGCTGTGGCTGCTGGATCAATACAAGTATGCAAAGCAGCCTTTGGGTTTTAAACCTGTTCTGAGGTGTTTGAAACTTGCATGAAAATCAGTGTGATAGCTATGATTAATTGCTGTCTTGCAACCCAGGCAAAGGAAAGTACACTGTCTGCAAGGTGTCCCCTCTAAGTGAAGGGAGAGACCCTAACAGCACTAAACCTATGTGGTGTTCTATCATCACTTATTTAAAAAAAAATAAATAACAGCAACAAAAATCTTCTAACCTACAATTACATAATATGGGGGAAGAAGAAAAAGTTTGAAAAATCAAGTCTTTTTCATCTCAGTCTTAGTTTTCTCAGATTTCAGACATTCAAAACCTTCCTGAGACCATATTTCCATGCTAACTTAGAAGATCTGTAGGAGCTAAGACTTCCAAGTCATTAATTTCACCATCATCATTTAATTGTTTCTGATTTCCCATCTCTAACTTGAAGCTTTCTGGACCTTCTGATTGTTAGAGCAAAAGCTGTTTAGCTAAATTTATTGCAATACACACAGATAAATAATCATATAAATGTCAGATTAACTCTCAAAATGGACAAGGATGCAGCACACTGTGTGACTCACATGGGGAACTGCCATATTTATCCCTTTACCTAGACCCCTTCCAAAACCATTAATGAAGACATAATAATAAACAAACAAAACAAACAAAACAAATCCCAACCAAACATGCCCCCCTCCCAAAACAAAAACAAAACAAAACAAAAACCCCAAAACAAAAACAAACAAACAAACAAACAAAAAACCCGCCACCAAAAACAACCAACCAACAGGATTCTGGAAAGCAATCAAAAGCCCTCAAGAATATTGTGATTGTACTTATCAAGTGACCCCATGGAGGCCTGTGCTGTAACAGGCTCCTGGCAGGGATCTGCAGCCCCGTGGAGAGAGGAGCCAAGGCTGGAGCAGGGTTCCTGGAAGGACTTGTGATCCTGTCAGGGACCCACGCTGGAGCAGGCTGTCCTTGAAGGACTGCACCCCATGGGAGAGTGACTCAAGTTTGCAGCCCTTTTGTGGAGAGCTGCTCTCTGTGGGATGAACTCACACTGTAGAAATTCATGGAGAACCGTGGGAGACAGCCCATGGTGCAGCAAGGGAAAGGCTCCTCTCCCTGAGCAGTGGCAGGAATAACCTGTGATGAACAGACCATAACCCTCATTCCACATCTCCCTGAGCTGCTGGGGGGAAGAAGTAGAGCATGGATATATAAAGGGTGGGGGGAAGTTGTTTTTAAGGTTTAGTTTACTTCTCTCATTGTCCTGCTCTGGTTTTGATGGTAATAAATTCAATTAATATCCCCAAATTTAGTCTGATTTGCCCATGATGGTAATCGGTGAATGACCTCTCCCTGTCCTTAGTTCATGAATCTTTCATTATATTTTCTCTTCCTCGTCCACTTGAGGAGGAGAGTGATAGAGATGCTTTGTGGGCATCTGGCATTCAGACAAGGTCAATCTACCAGAGCTGTGGTAGATATCTAGAAGCCAAAGAGGTGTATTTTTTTAATAAGGGGAAGTTAAGGTCTCCTTCCTGTTTTCCACATCTCACTGAAGCATAAAGAAGAAGGTAGAAGCCACACAAATTAAAAAAAATCGAGTATGTGAATTTCCCAATGGGAAGTAAGAGAAGTAAGCAAAACATGAGTAATAGAAGCCTGAGCTCTGATGCCTTGGTAAAACCACTTCTGTTTTGGATGGGACTGTGTTTCCTAAGTATACTGCTGTTGGCCTTTTCCATAGCTTTGCTGATTTTGTAACCTTCTACTGGAGGCTTCAGCCAGCAATTTTGAGTAATATAATTTGAAAGAGACAATATCTATTCTCATAAAACTTTACTAGAATGAAATTACACATTATTGAGCTCCTTTATCAGAAAACATATTTTAAAATAAAGTACAGCTTTTTTTTAGATTATGTTGAAAAAAAGAGTTATTTTTAATAAGCTGGTCAATTTGTATAGAGGCTATGAGTTTCTTCTCACGCTTCTGAGAGCATGAGAATACAGGAATGGGGTGTAAAAATGAGTGAATACATTTTTTAAACACTATACAGAATAATAATCTAGAGAAAAACTTATAATTATGTGCTATTTAGAGACCATATCTAGATAGAAAGACACAGTGAAGAGCTATAGGTAGAAATGTTATTTTCAGTGTAAGATCTTAATTTCATTTCATTCATGAAATGATGAAATGATGTGATTTTGATGTGAAATGATGTGATTTTGATGTGAAATGATGTGAATCCTGATTTGTTGGAGAATTTTATATCCTATATCCTTACCAAAGTTGGATTTTATTTTTTAAAAACTAAAATGATAATTACTATTCAAGCAGTCTACAAACTGCCCAGATCAACTTAATCAACTGAGAAGCTTCTGGAATTTTAAATATGGCCCCTATGGCAATAAATAGGTTTCACTGTTGATTTTGATTTACAAGAAATAAAATAGGTACTTATTTCATTTTACAAATTGATTATGACAGCCAAACTCTACAACATGGCATTTTGCTGCTGTCCTATGACTCTCCCGAACTTATTCACATATGGTATACCTTTTAAGATGTTAATGTCTTTGCTATATAATATTGCATTGAAATATAGCGTTGTGCAGAACAGGGCACAAAACAGCTTGGATTAAATGTCTGGGAAATTAAATCCCTTTGGATGACTGTCAGGACCAGCCTGCCTCCATTATCCCAAGACACAAGCAGGCACATTATCATTTTTATACATAGTTAAATACTCAGATTCTGATTTCATTAGTCATTCTCTTAGGGCTGCAGATTTACCAGGGAGAGGGCATTCCCTGTCTTCACATGAAATGCTATTTCCTAAAATAATATAGATGTATTACATAATATAAATGTCTGACATTTTAGCAATAATAATACCACTTGAATCAAAGGTGTTTTCCCCTCAGTTCCCCTTCAGCCTGCATACATTTTCATTTCTGCAACTCCTACTCCTCTAATAGAATTACAGAAGTTTTCTTAGACCAAAATGGGGGGGGGGGGGGGGAGGGGGNGGGTTTTTTTGAGTACTTCACCCCACTTCAATCACAGGTAGCTCTGGAAGTGCAGGTCTGTATCCCCATCACATACCAAAGTAAAAGTTTTAATTCCTTATAAGCCAAGGAGGAAATAAAAAACCACAATATCTTCAGAATAATGAGCTGGATTAGCTTCCAAAAGATGATGCCATGGGATTAGAACCTCCTGCCTTGCAAAATGGGTCCATTTTCATAACACTGGAGACCCCGCCTGTCTCAAGCCAAGACCATGATCACACCACAACGCCCCGGTAAAGTGACTGAGCACAAGTGGTCTACTCAGTAATAGTCACTATTCCTTCAGCATAAAGCTCAGAAATTTTCCAGTTGAGTCATTTTCAGGCTCATATTTATAACACAAACTGTGATTCATCCCCAGTTTGTCTCATCTTTGATTTCACGCCAGGACCAACTGGAAGAGATATGCCCTTCCACTCTTCCAGGATGTATTGCAAGGGGCTGGAAAGAATTTTGGTGTTCTGTGTAAGCACCGTGCTAATACACAGTGCTGATACTGTGCCACTGTGGTGACATTGTAATATTTTCCATTACTAGCAGATGAAATTGCTTGTACACTATTTCAGGCAGAATTTTAAAGCGCAGGCTTATTTTTATTTGCATCCTTTATGGGGAAAGAAAAAATAGAAGCAAGTTGTCTCTACAAAATTAGGTCATTGCAGGTGTAGGTCCTTTATAAGTAGAATCAGGTGCTTCAATGTTTAAATTTAAAGGGAAATATAGCTACAGATAACTGGTTTCATCTGTCAGGGTATTTTCTGAGATCTCATTCCTTATAGCCAAACTAACATCCAGACTTGGGAAGAAACAGTGAACTGTTAACTGTATACCAGTTTTGTTATAAATTTATTATTTTAAAACCATTTCCCGTAAAGGAAAGTTGCGTAAAACCCAACTCTATACTTTGACTAAGCTAATTTCTTGTGATTTTCAGGAAACTAGATCCTGAAATTAAATTAAGATGCCAATCATAACAAAAACAATTTCCTTTTAAAGACACGTTTAGATGGTGCACACTGTTATCCCGATCTGTATCTGTCATTATTAAGCAGAACATGACACTTTTGTCCAAATTGTATGAAAAAACAGATAGCATTGATAATCCCTATATGCAGTCATGGAGTTATGGTTTAAGATGGGTCTGGATACTGAGATATACCACATTATTTTCTAATTCCCACTGAGACTCTTCCACTCCTCTTTCCTTGGCATTTAGTCTCCTTGTTCAAGAGGAATTGTGACACATAAAATTAACTAACATATTGCTAATAAATTCTACTTAAACAATGTCCTATTTAGGAAGGCAAGGCAAACAGGATGTGGTCCTAGATGTGAGTGCAATATTGATTCCGGATTGTGCCTATTTTAATAGGGTAAGGCTTTTGTATGCAGCCACTAAAAAGAGCCCAGAGCAGTGAGGTATGAAAATGTGTCATTTTGCTGTCACTGAATGTACACACAATCTCCCTTGACCCTCTCTTCTTCCAGTTTACTGGATGTCTTCTCCCACTAAGTGTAGATTTTTTCACCCAGTTATCTCCGCTGCCTTTTGAACATCTCCTTCTGTATCACCTAGCTCAGCTAATTGTTTCATAACTTTCCTCTTAATCCAATTCTTTCTCATCTGCTATTCTTTTCTAAATCCTGGCACAATATAATTTTTTTTAGAATAATTTCCATGCTGTTATGTGAGACTATCCCCATCCTCCAGCATGAACAGGTTCCTGTTCATGCAGCTTAGTGGTGGAGCTCCAGGAATTAATTCCTGTTTATAGTTTAATTTTAAAAAGGGTGTTTAAAATAATAATTAAATAATTTTGAAAAAAAAGGCAGTTTGCAGATAAAACTTTCCTCACCAAATGCCATTAAGAGCATTACGTTCTAGCACCAGATATTTTTCTCACATAAACGTGACTGTCAGTTCCTTGGTTGATATGTAAAGTAATTACATCAAACCTGCCAGGGTAAATAATTTTATTCATAGAGAGTGGTACTCAAGAAAGTTTTCTGCTTAAAGATGATGCAGAAACATTTTGTAAAACATCTTGTAGCAGCCTACATCAAACAAATGAGTGATGGATCCCTGATTTTGAGCTAAGAATCATGCAGTCCCACTGAAGTCACCCTTGACCTGGACTGAGAGGTGCTGGGTTTGCTGCAGATAAAGACGTATCCCTTTAAAATAAACAAGCACTTGAAGTAGTTGAAACTTACTAGTTTTAAAATGTCTGAGCTTTGTATATCCCCAGGGTCTCTCTGTTTGCATCTCCTTAAACAATACAAGCCATTATTAAAAACATGAATAATGTGGCATGCTATCATATTAGGATATAATTAAAAACAAGACAGCAAAGCCTCAAAGTTGTGCTGAACATACCACACATATTGCAGCCTTCTGCATTTGTTCTGAATTAAAATCCTACTTCTCACTTGAATCCTCTCATCTGTGTTCCTCACACAGCAGCTAGTGCCTATTTGAAAAAACATTCCCTTTTGACAGAACAGCTGTACCATCACTTCAGGACTGGGGTAGTCAGGGGAACCAACCAAAGTGCTTCCCCAAGCACCCTTTCCCTCTGGCTGTTGGGGAGGGCTTTGGGAGCCATGGGAGCAGGAAAACTGCACTCCTCACAGAGCATGTGGCCAGGCTGACAGCTCACCAAACACCCAGCCCCACCAGTCTCTCCTCCAGAGGCAGCATATCCATCCCCTTTTTTCCCAAGGTACCAGCCTCTCCCACAGCAAAAGGACTGAACCTGCAGCTGTGATCATAGCCAGGACTTCCTCAGGACCATTAGGACTTGTATAAAACCAAATTAGGGCATCCACACATTCTTCCATCAAGCACTCTGTTCTCAGAGGCAGTTTTCTCTCACTAATCTATTTACCTAACCTCAAATATTAGGTTAAAAGCCAGGAACATGTTGGCAGGTGACCTAATTTTACTCAGCTATCAGCTGACTCAGAGCCAGGAGTGATGCCAGGCAAGCACAGCCTGCTGTAGGAGCCAGTGCTTTGTGACAGCTCCTCTTTCTCCCTTTCCCTCCTGCTGGAGCTGGTTGGCACCACAGAGAAAAGCAAGCAGGGAGCTCTCGACCTGACTAAAGCCTCTGCAAGTGGCCAGTGTGCTCTGCCTGCTGGTTTTAACTCACAGCTCTTCTCTCTTCCATACCTTGAAGAGTAACCAGGCTAACTGTCTCAAGCACAGCCCATAATGTCAACCTAAACCTCTTCAACTCCACAACCTCTTCAGACTTGTCAGACTGTGAAGGAGTCACCAGGACTTTGTGGCCTGGAAGAATGGAGGACACTGAGGACATGAAGGAGCTCTAAGAAGTATTCAGAGAGGAACCTGGTGGCTGCATTTCTTCACCAGGGGTCAGAAGAGTTCTGAGGCTTTGGGAATGACCAATAAAGCTATTAGTTGTAGTCATTCCAGAAACATGTCTGGAAGAGATCTTCCCAGGCCTGCCTGGGACCATTTCTAAAGCCAGCTATGGACTCATACCAGGCCTGAAACACTGGAAACCTGCTGAGCAGGGATGGCAGCTATAAACAGTGTGGGTGCTTTGGTGTCTAGCCTGCTTTTGTGGTTTTGTCTGAAGAGGCCAGTGAGCTGGTGTAGTTCCAGTTAAAGTGGCTCAGCCACAAGCCTTTAACCAGCCTGAAGGCTAATCTAACAATGACCTACTGCTCCCTTGGGCAGGATTAAAACAAAATGTTGTTGGGGGATAGATATGAGTAATACTGGGAACCCCCAACAGAGGGGTTTCTAATGCTTATGCTTGTGTTCATGGACTTTTCTATTTTATTGCCCAGGGAAAGAAGCTCTAACTCTTGATTGCCCCAAGTATAGCTAGAAGATCAGACTTCAGCCAGGAGCTTTGAGCGACTCCATGAGGAATAGCAACAGTGACAAAGCCTTCCCCTCCACACACCATGACCTCAGTCATGAGAAGGGGGTTGGTAGGGGGAAGTAGTTGGTTTGATTTGGGGGGTGGATTTTGTTCTTTTTCAGCCATCAAAGCAGTAGACTTCTCAGAAATAAAATACATGGTAAAGTGATGAATTTGTTTTGTCTCCTGACACACTGTTCTTAGCATGACCTGCAGCTCTGAAGATTTCAGATCTGTCAACCTGTGCCATGGCCCCATCTTACGAAGCAGAGATGCCGTGGCCACAGCAGTGTGTTCTCACCCAAGGGTCCAGCAGAGACATGCCAAGTTGCCCATTCAAGCAGAGAGCAAGGCCTGGTTTCAGATGTGACTTTTCAGATGTGGGTAAAGCCAGGTTGTGACAGAGTAGTGAAAACTGACAAGATAAGCTCTTGACAAAGCTTTCTCCGAAGCCTAGAGTGCTGCTATGGAGACCATCCTTGAAAGCAGACTCAGCATCTCTTTTGCAGAGCTTTCAAGTTTTACCACAGGGAATAAAAGTGATCTTTAAATTTTGTCCTGTTGCCTGATCTATCGCTCTATATCTTGTTCCTGCCTCACCAGGGCAACTTCTTATTCTCTGAATTGGTTCAGCTAATTATTCCATTAATGATTCAGCTAATATAGTTTAATAGAGGAAGTGTAGATGTCACATCATTAAACAATTATTTATGTATTCTAGACCTTTACCATAATCCATCTTGAGATGTGTTAATTTATTTCTCCCCTGGTGTTTATAAGGTATGACATCCTGCAAGCAACTAATTCTGGATCTCCGTTCTCTTTGAGATTTAATCAGCATTTGAGACTTACATCTGGTATTATGCCAGGATAACTAGAAAGCTAGAACAAGCAAGCTTTCCAGCATTTGGCAGTTCCTTTGGAACAAGCAGCATTTTAGAGTCGATGTGAAATCCATAAAAACCCTTCAAAAACTAGCAGTTCTTTCTCTCATTAAAAACAAAACAAAACTAATTGAAAAAGAAACCTCTTGTTTATACAAGCTTGATTGAAATAGTGCTTAAAAGTTCATTTAAAAACCTGTACAATTATATTCCAGTTTCTTTCAAATAAAAGGAAAGCTAAGTAAATCTAATTGCTCTCAGTAGCACAATGTAACTGTGGGTCAGTGTGTCCTGAATAGCTTAAAGTATGGATCCAGGGAAAACACAACCAGAGACTGCCTTGGCTGAGAAAAAGAACTTTTCATCTTACATCTCCAAATAACCAAGGCCATGTAAGTGCTGTGGATGATGTGGTAGAGACAGCGACTTCATTATTCATGTTTTCTTATCTCTTTTCTTAGTCACCTTAATTAACACCAAGTAAATAGCACCTTAGACTGAAATATATGTATGACTCAATTATTTGCGAGACAATTGCTAATTAAATAATGTAGTTCATTTAGCAATAGACACATGTAAGGAGAGGTTGCTACGGTTTTACAGTGAAGGGTTCTTTTAAATTTGAGGGACAAACCAAATGATAGCAAAAAACAAGAAGAAACATTGAGAAAGAAACATGATTTAGAGAGACACAAACGTTCCAAGTGAAGCCAAGCAACAGTGAGTGCAGATTTTGTGTTATTCTCTGTTTGAACCCCTACTAATAGGACTGGCCTTCATACTCCAGCCTTAAATCATTAGATCCTTTACCTGGCAGTAGAGATGAATTAATTTGACTATAAAAGCTCACAGAGCCATTCTAGTCCTTTGAACCTCCACACAAAAATTGTTAATTAACAGACCTCCTAGCTAGACCTTCCTGTATTTGTACCTGCAGCTCCAGATTTGATCTTGCTACATGACCTACCCTGTTATAGGTCTTGGCTGAACTTCCCCTTTGGGAATAAAGCTAAATAGGGCAAAGGAAGCGAGGAACCCTCAAGGGGCCAACCACCATGGTGTCATACAAAAAGAGACCAAAGGGTTCAAGTGTGGAAGATGTGAGGAGAGGCTGGAAAGGTACAAACATTTTTGAAACTTTAGGCATGAGAGAAAGAGGGTGGACAGATGGTGAGTGCTGGGTTAGGATTAATGGCAGTGGCAGGGACACAACTCTCTGGAGGGAAGGAGGATGAGGAGTAGGAGAAAATCAGGGTGGTGGATCATGTACAGGATCCAAAGTTGTCCTAGTGGAGATAGTGGGGGGAGAGGGAGGATACTGAACCATCAAAGAGGAAAGCAAAACAGATCCAGAAACAGGCACAGGAGGAGACAAGTTAAAAGCTGTGATTCAGGTGGGGGCTGTAGTATGAATGAGTGGTTGGCTGAACAAAAAAAATCTTGAAAAATAGTAAAGGTGGAGCCCTCCAAGGACCCTCTGCAACAGAGAGAGCATCACCCCACCTGCAAGGGAGCAGAGACGTAACTCAGAGCTTCCCAGTGAGCTCTGATGTTCTGTAGAGTAAGCTTTCCTATGAAATAGAAGGCATTTGATCTCCACATAAAAGCTTCATCTAAGTCTGATAGATACAATTCTGGATAATTATATCTCAGACAGCTGGCCAAGAAAAAATAAGTGGATTTGGCATAAGCAGGAAAACAGAAGAGGGCCTGTAAGTTTGCTCTACTTGCTTATCTGTTTCAGGTAATATACTAAGGAACAAGACTTCAGTGTGTCTTTTCAACAACTCCACTTTATGGGAGTAAGCATTAAAATATCAGAGGTACAATCAGGGTGTTATACAACTACAACATAAAAATTGTAGACAGATAAAAATCACATAAAGAGCTATTTTACTGTGCAGTTGTAACTGGTCAGATGCACTAGGGCATGACAGTAGATGACAGTAATCAAGGCTCACTGGAAACAATTATAGTTACAGGAAAAGAAGATATGCAAAAGCTCATTTAAACCTGAGCCAATTCAGCATGAAGCAGAAAGCCTTTTCCAGTTATCCCTATGCAAAGAACAGAATAAATAAGTCAGCACTCAGGAGCAAAGAAACTTTTCATTTTGTTTCCAAAAAAACCTCAGCAGAACCCAACCGTTTTCCAAAACAGGAATTTAATGCTAATTACTGGTGTGAAAGTGAGACTACAAAGTAGCCACTTTATTCCTATAAGCAATCTAATATGCCACCAGACTCTTTTTTTAAACTGGATTTACCTGGCTCAGTGTGAAACAACACATACATTTCATTACTTGCTGGGCTTTATTTGCATATCAACACGGCCATGAACCAGACTGCAGTGTTGGCCCACTTCATTCTAGCACCTGCCCAAACCTCTGCAGCCAGCTCTTCTGCATCCTATCACTTGCTGAAACACCAAATGCACAAGCACACCAGTCAGAGGGGAGCTGACAGAGCTGTAGGTATTTGGGTTCTTTCTTTGTTAGCACAATGCAAACACCCAACACACATGACTCAGTTGTGTTTGCAAATCCTCTCTTCCCACCCACTTCTGGGTCAGATATGTCTGTCCTACCAAATAGTCTTCCCTAGATGATATAACTCAAACATAACTCTTTTTTCTTTAAGGGGCAGAAAACCGCTTTTCTAACTCCAAGGCATTTCTTTGAAATAGGAACTAGAGCTGATCTATTCTTTCATAGCCACAAAAGTCTTTCCCGACCTTAAAATTCACAGAGGATTTATTTGGATGGGTATTTTAAGGCATTTTACTAGGTCACAATAACTGTCTTGATCTAACAAACACCTTCTAAAAGCTTGGATAAAAACGAAAATCAAATTTTACTTCTTACTGAAATTGCTTTTTTGAAGTTTTGATTCCCCTCTATGGTTTCAGAAGATTATTATCCTGGCTTTGTTTTAATTAGCTTCCAACCAGCACTATTTATGCTGAGCAAGCCGGGTCTGGTCCAGCTGGGCCACTTAGCACACAGGTTGTTCCCATTGCACTGGGGTAGGCAGTATTGCCGTGCCTGCTGGGCTGGAAGCGGGGATCAGGGATGTGCTGCAGCCTGAGAAAGAGAAGGCAATGGCAGCTCCTTGCCTGCTCATGTTCTTCATTGCTCAGCCTCATCTGCAGCAGCAGCTGCAGCTTTGGGCTGGATCCTTACTCTCTGTGTTCCTCAGAGGATAGTTGCTGCAGCAGTAAACCCCAGAAGTGCAGAGTAGGGAGAATTAGCAGCAGTGGAATAGCAACCCCACAGCAGATCAGATGATAGAATGGGTCTGTGTGCTCTTCTGCCAAGGATGAGACAAAAATCAGACATCCTGCAAGGGAGGTATTGCAAAACCCTCTGAAGGCCCTGCAGCACTTCTCCTTTCTTCCCTGGCTTGCAAACTTATAGAGGCTGGAACACTTCATGCCTTCACATCCTGTATTTCTGCATCAGCCCACGAGTGTTCCCTGAAATCACCATCCTGCCTGCAGCAACAAAGTGCTGAGACCATCAGGGACTACTTACAACCCCTGTTACTCTAATCTTCAGGCTAAACACAGCTTAAGACTGCTCCTCTATCCTCCAAAAATACCCAGTGCACCAAAAAGCTCCAGGAACCATCCCTAGAAGTAGCAGCCTGTCTGCTCTCCAGCAGTGTGGATCTTCCTCACCTCAATCCTGCCCTGCAAGTGTTCATGCCTATGGAAATTGAGTGTTGTGTAGATTACACAAATTTGCCTGAGGCATGGCCTGTCTGAAGTACAGCAAGACTGTCTGGGTATTAGTGGAAAATCTTCTGTAGCACACTTTGTTCTACCCATTTTTTTTAAAGTTACTTGAATCCTTTGACAATTTAAAAAGGACATGGAAAACATAACCTTATGAGGATCTTCACTCAGACTGCTGCAATTTAATAATGTATTAGATAATAATAATGTGGTGAAGCAGTCTCAGTTTTCCCAAGTTCCTTTATACCATGTTCTACAGCCTTCCCACTTCAGATTGTGAACTCTGTGGCTCTCACAGAGTAATCATGAACAGGTTGAGTTGGCATTTGGATAGGAAATCCACAGGGAGGCCATAGTTGTCATTTAGATTATTCAATTACAGAAAGAACACTTTTCCCTTTGTATTTTTAAGAATTCTTCCACATACCTTGAAAGAAAGCCCTGCTTCTCAGATAATCAGGAAGTTGTAGGCCAATGTTTTCATTTTGTGGCTCCACTTTTTTTTTTCCTGTGGAAGTGTACAGTTCTCTGTAATGAATGGAAACCTGAAGACACAAGGCTTGCTAAGTCAGCTTCATAGTTATGTGAACATTCCATAAAAACAAAGGTATTTCTGGACTGAAAGTTCCCCCAAAATATCACCATTTCAAGTCACTAGTTTTGTCAGCCTTCTTTTCAAACTTGGCACCTGATTCAAATCCAGCTGCTGAAGACTACACCCTAAAAACATAAATTTCAGGAGTTGTCACTAAAATCCTGGGTTATTTTCCCTCATCATGTGTGTTATGGGATAGGATAATATTCTTAAGTCAAATTAAACCACTGCCATTTATATCCCAAAACAGATCCCCAGCATATGCTGCCTTTCAACCATCAGGACTGCATGCTATTTCTGAGAGTTCATAATCAAAATCGAAGGAGGAAAAATGCAGATCCCAAATGGCTCCTCTGTTTAAGGTTTCTGTTCACCTGATGGAAACCTGCAGAGAAAGAAGGTAGGTAAAAGGCTGCTTCTACCCTCTTCCCCAGGGTTACCCAGAGACTAGAATGGGCCTCTGAAGAAGTCATAACTCTGCCAATTGGCTTCCTCGTTGCTTGAGAATGTAGCTTCAGCAGCTTCTTATAGCAGGCCAGAAGGTAGAAAAGATACCAGTCAAATATATTTTGTTAGTATTTATTTCTACCTTCTGGCAAAAGAAGGTAGAAATATATTTGGCAAAAATATATTGATCACAGTCTTTTTTCCAAAGCCAAAAATCCTACACCAGTAACCAAGATAAAGGAATAAAGTTAGTGCCACAATAGAACTCAAGAATCTACCAGGTAGATTGCCTCTTTTAGGGTTGCTTTATCCTAAAAGAGCAGAGCAAAATCAGAATAGCAGAATAAAGAATGAGAACCCATTAATTTCAAATATTGTTAATAGGGAATATTCAGGGGGGAAAAAGTGATGCAAAATGCAAGGGATTTATTTGACTGGGTTTGGTACAGTGCTGAATAAAAATAAAATTCTTACAGTCATGCATCACTGAAATGAACGATCACTGTCAATTAGTACTTGCATCCAATATTTAGTGAAATTATTTTACAGTACTCTCAATCTTCAACATTACTACTAGAGTTATTTTGTTTAATGTATACAGCATCTCATTCAAATTCTGCCACTTCTGTAAAGTGCTTTTTATGAGTTATTGATGCTCCATTGTTTTGTGTGTACTTCATTCTTCACCATCAGTGACAAGATTTTTAATCTTTATACAGAAGAAACCAGGCTCAAGCAAGAATGACCTGTCAAGAATGCTTATGGCTTTGTGGTTAGCTCCCTCCTGAGTGTGATTTAATCGATGTGGTGCTGCCTGACAACATACAAGATTCAGTAACATAATAAAGTCTTGATGTTAACCATTTGAGACTATCAAAGAGAGAGGTATAGACGATTGGGGATTTGCAATAGCACAAAACCCAAGTCATCTGGGACATCCAAATTTCTTCTTTAACAAGTAGTTTGAAGTGGGTTTTATTTAGATGGGGCAACTGCATGTTTGCATTTTAGTGCTGCTTGATTTTTCGTATTTGTGTTATACAGACTATGGACAGCAATGACAGAGATGTTGTCTTGGGTTGTGTAACCAAAAAAAAAAAGTATAATCTATTTCATCTGTTGAAACCAGTTGGGGAGATGGGATTTTTCCCTTTATCTCTTGTAACTCCAGGGGGGAGGGGGGTGGATGCTTTCTGATAATAGACCATCTGTTAAAACCAGGGGAGCAATGTTCCTTATCTCTTCCACAACCCATCCTCCCTCCAGGGAGATATCTGCTGTTAATGAGCCATTAAGGCTCACCACATGACTGATAAAATTAAATCATTCTATTGTGAGATGCTCCACCCAGTGGGAGGAGCCAAGCATTCCTACCTGGATAAAACCTGAAGTTCAGAACAGCAGAGCATCCTCTTTTCCACTGGATTCTCAGAGGAAGACCAGACTCATCTCACCGCCACTGCAGGATCATCGCTACTCCAACAGAACCACACCTGTCACTCCAGAAGGACTTATCTGGACTGCTTCCAACACCCTGACAACAGGGTGTCAGGTCATATCTCTGTCAGGGTTTACTAGGACTTTTGTTCGCTTGTTTGTTTTTTTGTATTACTGCATTTGCATTTTTAATATTCCTAGTAAAGAACTGTTACTCCTATATTGTTACCAGAAAGTTCCTAATTGCAAAATTGTAATAATTTGGAGGGAGAGAGTTTTACATTCTCCATTCCAAGGGAAACTCCAGTTTTCCCTGACAGATACCTATCTTTCCAAACCCAGACAGATGTCCAAGTGCAGTTCTATCACTGGGCCTTATATTTATGCGAAGATCAGTTTAAGACTCCTTTTGGGGCAGTTTTTGACCTCACTGTTGAGCAAACATGGCACTTGCTGCAATGTACACTTACCTGGTACAAAGTGCACTAGTGCCACCAAACCACATATAACCTAGAAGAGCTCACTTGGACACCATTCCAGTGCATATTTCAGGATAGACACTGTAGGGAGGAGACTCAGGAGGGCTATTAATGTGCAGCCATGATAGGAAGAGAAGTGGGCTATTCTAGTGATGAGGGATAGGTGACTGGGGTCTAAGTAAAAAAACCTTCTGCAGTACTTATGGACTAATCTTCCAGACTTTTATTCTGCTCCAGTGGCTAAGCACTCATGCCAGGGTCTTCCCTAAAAGCTACATGTCTCCTCTCCTGTCAGTCTGCTCCACCTGGCGACAGCTCCACGCTTGCCCTAACACACTGGTGCTGACCTTGCTAATTCAGCTGGAACACAACAGACGTTGAAATCCATTCTGAATCGGCCCACTAGCTCTCCTTTATCCACCACATTAGATTTAAACTGTCTGCTCTCACCTTTAGTGCCCCGCATAACTGCACGCTTTCTGTGCTTAGAGGTTTGCTCTCCCCACTTAACAGTGACATCATTCTTGATGTCCCACTTACCTACCTCTCCAGCAAGCTTTTCATCTCATGCTGCCTGGTTTGTGAGATGCAGTGCTGATTCTGGTTCACTGAATTTGAACTTTTCATTCAAATCCCCCCTTTTGAGTTCATTTTGGTGATGCCTACAATTAGTGTCTCACTGATCATAATTATTTTAAATAAACCATTTAGTTAAGCAATCGAGGTGTTTACAAGCCCCAACAGCTTAACAGCTTGATCTTACTGCTGTAATGTGTGAGGTAGTTCCTCACTCCATCTCCTCCTGCTGTTTATTACTACTCCCTTTTTAATCTAAAGTCAGATAGTAAATTCTTCGGAGAAGTGATTATATCTTTCTTTTGTTCAGCGCAATGCCTGTCATGTTTTAGAGCACGCTAAAATATAACACAGAATGTGCACAAACTGATACCTGTAATCCAACATATATTCCAACCCATTAATACAGTTAAGAAAAACTAAGTCTTAAAACCCAAATGTCCCAGTTTGTTTTCAGTGACCAATAAAACCAGCAGAAATAAAACCAGGATAACCATCTTAGGTGAAAGGCTTCATTTACTAGTCTCCTTAAGGAAGCAGTGCCACACTTCAGGAAAATGGGGAAAACATTCAAGCAAATAGTTCTACAGAGGTGCTTAAAACTCAGTAGACTGAATGAATGAGAATGGCCTATTTCAGTCTGTGTAAGCAGGCAAGAATGTCTGTCTAGAAACAGTTTTCCAGGACATAGCTGTCACATGCTTCAGATGAATGTTGTGCTTGCTTCTAGTACAGCTGAAGTCTATGACTTAATCTTATCTGTTTAACATCCAAGATTCCAGTTTTAGATTTTTGGCAGCAAGCATATGCTCCCCCTGTGGCAACTGCATAATAACATAATAGAGTTAAAAAAATCCAGATCCTTTAAGGCTCAATTACCTCATGAAACTATTTTAAAATTCAGGGTGAGCAAAAATGCAGTATTTCAGTTTACAAGCATCATTTTAGTTTACATTTGTTTTAAAGGACCCATTCTAATGTTTTATGTCTTTCACCACCTGCAGACTGAATGAAAATACTTATTCTATTTTGCAGAGAGCTACCAGAACCAAAAAAGCAGAGCTAGGTGAGAAAGAATAAGGTATTGTAAATTAAAGATAAGATCCAGGATAGTTGTCTTTATTACCGCGCTGCGACACTGAAGATAGGTTAAAAATCTTGCAAAGCCAGAATAAAAACAACCTACAGGCAAGCAAGAGACCTTAAAATGGTCTATTCCTTAAATTAGTATTTATATTAATACTTATAATCCTGATAAAACCAAATCAGGTTTTTAATAATTTTAATTACTGTTTTTGAACACTTTATGTTTATAAAAGGATGAGTCTCTTTAACCTGTAGAATTAATTCATCTACATTCTAAATTCTTTGGGTAGGAACTCTCCTTTCAGTGATTATTAATACCAGCTGGAGGCTCCATTGTAATATAAAATAAAGAAAAAAAAATGGGCTATATTATAAAGAAAAAGCCAGACCTTGAAAGAGCATTGTCTGGGGCCAGGAAAGAAATCCTCCTCCCTGAAATAGCAAAGACTAAAGAGAAAAGCTATGAATCACAAAACCAAAAAAGACATAAGTGAAGCAGGTAAAAGAGCAAGATGAGGGCTGCAGGAGGGGAATAGTGCAGAGTGAAGGGAGGAAAGATGATGGAGTTGAAAGGAATCAGTCTCTTTAGTTTGAGGTTAACCAAAGGGTTAACCAAAGAAATTGCGTTACCACTGAAGGAAAGGGAGTTGAAGGTTTAAATAAATGTCCTGGTCTTGGATGCCAAGCAGAAACCCGAGGCAGTGCCAGCTTTTCTGCAGAAGAGTTGAAAGATTCAGTGAAGCAATGCCCAGACTATCTCTGCCCAGATGTAGGAGAGAATTAGGAAAGGAAGGAGCAGGTCTCCCTCCTCACCTGTCTCTTTGTGAGCAGTTAAGGGATGCTAAAAGGTACTGCACGCTAGCTTTGTTCTGACTGCACAGCAGGTACAGGTGTTGCCCTTCACACCAGAAAGTTCATGCTGCTATACTAATGTTTATTAACTGCAGCTGATACCAGAGGGGCCAATCCCATTACAAAGTGGGCAGGCAAGTGTCCATGTCCTTTTGTCCTCTGCAAAGATGGCCCCAAGGCAGTACGTGTGGTTTCACACCAGTGTACCTATTTACTAGGAACCAAGATGAGGCTATATATACACTTCATTCAGAACAGCTGTCTGGCTGCAAGGCTTTCAGCAGAGCTGGGGAAATGATGGGCAGGGGGGAGGCAAATTCTCAATGAATTATGGAGCTGGGTAAATGCCAGAAAAACTGGTCTGTCAAATAAATGATTTGAGGAAAACCAGCCACATTCACTGAACAGTGAAGAGTTTCTTCACGTTAGAGCATATCCATCTACACTTTCAAGCTGATTCTGAACCAGACATAATTTCCATTCCTTCATGTCTCTTCATGGCAAGCACTGATAATCTTTTCATAAATAGTTTTAGACCAAGAATTATTATGTGAAGAAATGTATGAATAACTTTGAATTACAAGTAAGTTAAAGAGTTTCACAGTCTGTCCATGAACTATGTACTAGTGAGGAAAAGCAGCTATCTTCACTGAATAAATAATTTGTTCAGAATTACTTGCTTAGTCCAGACTTACAGACTTACCAATTTGGCCTGGATTCAAGCCAGTCATTGAATGAAAAATTGTTTCCTGAAACACATCCAACAAGAAAGGTCAATTTTCACAAACCTTAGATGTATTTAGCCACTCTAGGTAAAACGTGATAGTTTGTAACTACCTCATCAGCACCACAGGTCTGAGCAGCGATGTCTGCCTGCATCTGCAGGCAGTCTGGATCATTAACTTTGGGAAAAGTGAAGTGCACCATGAATGTCAATAGCGTGTGAACACAGTGCCCTCGGGACCCTGCCAGCAGCCCCTGGGGACCAGTGCAGGTGTGACAAGCACAGCGGCAGGTCCCCGCCAGGCACTCCCCAGAGTGTAAGGACTGGAAGGCTGACCTGCAGCCTCCCCTCCTTCCAGGTGCTTTTCGCCAGGAAAAAGCCTGCTGCCACAGCAGAGAGCTGTGAAAGTAGCCTCTTGCTACTCCTGCTCTACAAAAGTGAAGAGGGTCCCCCTTGCCCCCATCGTGCCACTTTGGAGCAAGGGCATGGTATGGCTGTCACAGCAAGGATGAGGTTTTGTTCCTGAAGCTCACCTCTTTTGGCAGCTATGCTTCTTGTTCCCTTAGCAATGTCTCAGTTGGGTATGCAAAGGTCTGTCTGGCTGTATGGTGAATCAGATCACAGACTGACCAGGAGCAAATATAACCTTGTAAATGAAAGTTATTTTGGTCCAAGGTGGGAGGGAATCGGGCACAAGAGCTTTCAGTTACCAATAGCTTACTGCCTCATTTCTGGAGTTAGTGAGAAATCAGTGCCTGCAAACTTCCTCAGTGCCCACAGACTTCTTCGGTGCCCACTGAAACATACTTGGGTGCACAAAGACAGAGACAGAGGCCCTTCAGTCCCTCATTATCCACCTCCTCAACTCACTCTGGAACCTTATATCTATGCTGGAGATACAGTTCATTGGCTGGGTTTTGTAAAAGTGTGTTTGACTGGGTTTTTCTAATTTTATTTATTGTTCTCCATTTAGTGATGTGTTTACTCAACAATTTAAGAAGGTTACTCAAAGTATCTTTTTATTTACATATGATCTGTAAAATATTTGGGACAGTCAGGCTGAAATAATTTGAGATAAAGTGATAAGAAAATCAACTATGTGGTTGACAGCTAGGAAAAAGGAACAGAGTTAGAGGCACATTTTAGCAAAAACAGTATTAATGTATTATACCTTTATTGTACACTGTAAACACTTAAACACTTGATTAAGCGTACTTCTATTTAAACTAAGGAAGCTACACCCATGCAGAAAGCAAAAGGATACATAAGAATGTGGTGGATTAGGTTTAAGCTGATGTGTGGCAAAACACAACACTTTCATAGATATACTCGAACAGGAGCTATGCGTGGAAAAATAATATTAACATCAGAATAAACATTGCACTAATTAACTCCACTTTTAGATTATCCCTAGATATATCTCATAAAGAGACAGTGGGATTTCCCAAGTCTCAGAAATATAAAATGGCCTCTGCAGCATTTAAAAAGGTGATTACACTCTTCAGCTTTTTTGTTGTTTAGCTTTTTTAAAGGTTGTACAAATAGCAGAGAGACCTGCTAATAATTATGCAAATTATTTGACTCAGTATGAACTTCTTTGTTTAATATGTACCATGTTGTTATGCATATGATAATGTTTAACTTTAAGGTGTTGAAGCAATAGGGGAAAATCTTATTCTTAATGAATTCGAATACTGTATATTTTCAAAGATTGTTTTTTTGTGAATCATTGTGTTGGAACAGCAGCCTCCTCAAATCAAAGTCATGGAGACTAAATGAACTCCAGCAAAGGTGAATTTTTGCAAGCCCTGAGATGGGATTATGTCAATGAAACCATGACCTCTTTCCAGCACCTCTCTGTCATGTAAAACAGCCTTTAGTGAGGATTCACCCTAAATCACCTCAGCAGTTAGATAAGAACCAGAGCTAAGTGAAAGACACCATGAAAGAAGAAACAGATTTTTGCCTACAAACTTTGATTTAACCTCAAACTTTGATTTAACCTTAAATCCAAATCCTCCTTAACAGGCCTAAGGCAGCAGCAGTAGTGATGCAACTTGCTACCCACAAACATTCAAAAATAGTGAGGCAAAAATCACTGCTTTGGCTTGAAAATCCTGACAATGAGGGGTGAGTGCTTTTTCTAAGAATTTTGAAACTACAGAATTTGCTTTTTCAAAATTTTTTACATGGTTTATATAAACCAGATATTCTCCCCATGGTTTCAGAACATCTGGATATGGTGATTTCAGGAGAGCATTCCACATCTCTAAAAATATTAATATGCAGACTGCCAGCTTGTCTCTGCAGTATTACCAGAAGAAATCTTCTTTTGGGGCTGCAGGGAACTCAGCTCAGCAACAGAGCAGCATGGCAGGAATTCCTGTAGGCAGGAGCAGAAAAGAAGAAGTGATGAGAATTGGAGCTCCTCTTGGCACCTCCTAGAAAAGCACACACATAATTTTATCATTGCCTGTGGGACAAAGGATGGTTATGCTGCTGTGTGCCCTCACTTGGAGCATTTTCCATCAGTTTGTGGTTCTGGTTTGAAAAGCTTCAGTGTGGAAAATCCAGATTAACTGAACACCCCGTAAAATTTAGGTGGCAAAAATATTTCTTTTCTGATTTACAACTCAAACAGATATCACTAGACTAAGGTGACTGGAATGCTGAGACAGCTGAGATAAAGATGGGCTGGGTACAGGTTTACAGTGGTAACTGAAATGGATATTAAGAGGATTACACATGCAAATACAGTGCTGATGTGCTGAATCATATTTGGTCATATTTTCTGTCCCACTCCTCATGACTGATTCCAACTGTGGGTCAGCATCTGCAGCAAGAGCCTCCTGAAAGATGTTTGGCAACAACCACTGTCTGATTTGTTCCGCTTTAAAAAGAAAAGTTTCTGACAAATTCATTACCTGTTCTTCAGTTTCTATAAGCATTTTAAAATGTACTTTCTCAATACATATTTCTTGGCTATTGCAGGTTAAAAATGACATGGCACTTGGTCAGTGTAAGAAACTCTCTCAAATCTAGATATTTTAGTCCATAAAACTCCAGTAGAGTTGGCTCAGACACACTCATTCCTGTAGGAAATGCCTGAAGAGCAGTTTTCTCTGAAAGTAGACAGAGATGGGAGTGGACAGAAGCAAGAAGTGGGTGCACACTGCTTTCCCACTGACCTCCAGGGATTAATTTTAAATTTCTGCTTCTTTCCATATATTTCTCCTTTCCTCCATCCCTAGAGAGCATGAGAAAGTAAGAGCCAAGGCACAGCTTTTGGGTTAGAGGATGCTGGTATGTATTGAGTGACCTAGACAAACTGCTGAACACAGTGCCTTCCACAGGTCAGCTGAATGTCCTTACCACCTAAGAGAAGCCCACAGAAGAACAAGGCTCTGTATTATGTACTAAAATAACCCACAGTGGTGCTTTCCCGGGGGTTTTAGGACAAGGCAATCAGTCCTATTATTATTTTACTGCCATGAGGGAGCTCTCTTCAAATGCATGGTGATAGAGCAATAATCTACAATGTACATCCTTATCATCACTTGTGAGTCACATAAAACTCCTCCATTATCATACACCATAAAAAGATTAAGCCACATGCACATTTTAAGAGGTAATGATTACATTTAAAGAAATGAAACCCCACTATGAATTGTATTAGTACATTATTTAGCACAAGAGGCAGCACCAAATTATTTTTTTCTATTAAAGCACTTTTTCATAATTCCTGCTTTCTTAGAAAATAAAAGCCGAAAGTCAAGCACAGCTGCTGAAAAGCACTAAAGAAACCTGTGTCTGTACTGAAGAACCAAAGCAGTAGGAGAGGTGGCAGCTAGCTACAGAAAAGGGCAGATGAGACAGGGAAAGCACTAACAAGGGAGGCATGAAATTGTAGGAGATAGCAAAGATTTACTAATTAGTTACTTGTTGCCATTCATTACCACCTCTTTCTACATCAGGAAAAAATGTAGTTGAGAAGTTTCAGAGTTTCGAAAATGTCAGAACGTTATGATAATATCAAAGTTGATCACCAAAATCTTCTGTTTGACTTACACACACATTACTTACAGGATCTGGTTACATCTGAACAGACACGCATTTGGAACGAGTCATTCACGTGGCTGGGTGCTCAAAGGCACATGTACAGTCTGTTATTAATCTTTGGAAATCAACTTTGTTCCTTACAAACACAAATTCATGTACGGCTTTTTATATTTCCAACTCCTTATATAATAAAATGCATCCTTTCAATCAAGGCAATGCAAGCTGACATGTGCTTTTCCTTTGTGAAGCAGATGTTTTAATTGTTAGATAAGCTCCTAATAGTTTGCTTTCTTTTAAAGGAAAGCGAAAGTATATGAATGACCTCTCCCTCCCCACGGCTTTCAGAACAGCTACTTTTCTTGAAGATTAGGAGTCTCTTGGACTCCAGCCCCAGCTTCTCTTGTATCTGCAAGCTACAGTCTGAATTAGTTTTCTCCTTTAACAAAAACTCCTGCTGTGTTGAGAATCTCTTAATTACTTTTCAAGCTTCTCCAGTTATTGTGAAACTCTGAAAATCTGATTACTGTGCTAATAAAGTGAGTGAATGCCATTTTTTTTTCTATTTCATCTGAAGACTTCAAAATGCAAAGATACACAAAGTCACACAGCAAGATTGCTTTAATATAAATATATGATTAGTGTCAAATGAGAACCTTACATGAGTAAAATGTAACTGTGGGAACTATTCAGTCCACATGTGATAACAAGTATTAAGGAACAAAATTTGACAATTTAGGTGTTCAGAATTCTTTATCAAGGTAGTTTATAAGACAGAATTTTTATTCTCTCTGAGAGCTAAAAACCCCCTGTGTTTAGAATAGTCAAGGTTGGAAACAACCTGCAGGATCATCAAGACCAACCTTTGACTGAACTCCACCCTGCCAACTAAACCTTAGCACTAAGAGCCATGTCCAGTCATTTCTTGAACACTTTCAGGGATGGTGACTCCACCAGCTCCCTGGACAGCTCATTCCAATGCTTAACCACCCTTCCAGTGAAACAATTCTTCCTGATATTCAAACTGAACCTCCCCTGGCACAGCTTAAGGGATTTCCTCTTGTTCGGTCACTGGCTGCCTGGAAAAAGAGAGGGATCTCCATCTTACTACAGCACCTCTTCAGGCATTTGGAGAGAGTGCTAAGGTCACCCTGAGCCTCCTTTTCTCCAGGCTAAACATCCCCAGCTTCCTCAGCTGTTCCCCACAGGATTTGTGCTCCAGACCCTTCACCAGTCTCACTGCTCTTCTCTGGATCCACTCCAGACCCTCAGTGTCTTTCTTGCAGTGAAGGGCCCAAATCTGAACACAGGATTTGAGGTGTGGCCTCACCAGTGCTGAGCACAGGGGGACAATCACTGCCCTGGTCCTGCTGTCACCCCATTACTGATACAGGCCAGGTGCCATGGCCACCTGGCACATGTTGGCTTATGTTCAGCTGCTGTCAACCAGCACCTCCAGGTCCTTTTCCACCAGGCAGATTTCCAGTCACACTGCCCCAATAGCCCTGCAGGGTGTTGTTGTGACCTAAGTGCAGGACTCAGCACTTGGACTTGTTGACCCTCTCACAACTGGCCTCAGCCCATCGACCCAGCCTGTCCAGATCCCTCTGCAGAGCCTTCCTACCCTCAAGCAGATCAACACTCCTGCCCAGTTCAGTGTCATCAGTGAATTTACTGAATCCCTTCGTCCAAATCATCGATAAAGACATTAAACAGTGCTGGTCTTAATCAATTTACCACAACCTTTAGGAAAAAAAAAAATCCAAGCCAACAAGAGGGTGGAAAACTTCAAGTCAAAAAACCCCAGAGCAGTGTGAATTTTACAAGTGATAGTGGTGCTTCAAAGGCTGCCAGATATAAAGATTCTGAACACAAAGTCAGAGCTGCTTTAGTGGAAACTCCTGTCTTTTTACTAGCAATAAAGATTTAAAAATTTGCACAGTCAAAATTATATAGTACAAGGCCAAAAAGGATAAAAGAACTCTACATCAGGGAATTACAAATCTGTTATGGTTTAGCAGATGGTCATCTCTTCTGTATTAGATGTCTTTATCTTGGGCTAACTGTATCCCATACAAATGGCAAAGAAATTCACAAATCTCCAAACCACAGCTGAGCTAACCTGATTTGAACACATTGGGCCAGAGAGAAGTTTTTCCTCTTTTTTAGGATACTGATGTGTCTGGAGGAGAATTAATGAAATCTTCTGTGGGAACAGTCCCAGATGATGAGACCCTTCATCACCTCATTGGTTTTGGCTGTGAGAAGCTGCTTCTCCATTACTGTCTTTTTAAACTCTGTCTCCTCAAGTTGATTTAGGATGTACATTCTTTCAACATTTCTTTCTTCCTTGGTAATTTATCCTTTGAGATTAGTAGCTGAACATACAAGAAGTCTTATGCTAGCCAATATTGGAAATCATAGGGGACACAACAGAAAGCCTCACCTTAAAAATATATGTGCTTAGTCATCATAAAAAGCATAACAGTGAACGTGTGCTGTGCCAGACTTTGGAATTGATGACGCTGACATAAAACTAGAGAAACATGGCTGAATTCTATGGATTCTTTACTTTATTTTTAAAGAAAGTAAAGTGAAGGGGCGGTGCTTTAATAAGGATAAGGGTGCTGGACCTCCAAGGTATCTGTCAAAGCAGGCTGCTCCACACTGCCTGCAGAAATTTAGGAGCAACTTAAGCCACTGCCTTGTTGCAGGCAGCTGATCAGCTGCATCCTGCCTCCAAGCTGAGCTCCTGCAGGCAGTCTTTTAGAAACCAGACATCTGCCTTCAAAAATGGCACTCAGTGTTATTCACAATAAAGGAATGGAGGCAAGGCATATCACTCTCTCCAAGCACTGGGTATTTGCATAATTATGGGGCTTGAACTCTCACACCAGTCCCATGAGTTTTATGCCAGCATTCAGCCACTGATCCTCTGCCCCTGCGAGATATCTAGGTGCATGGGCTGCTACATGCAAATTATTACTGCTTGGAAAAGCAGTGGCTTCCTGAGCCTCTCCCTGGAGAGCTGGGCAGATTTTCACTGGCATTATACTGCCTCTGGCCTTGGCTCCTTGCATTTCTGCACTGACCAAGGAGCCCTTCTTCCCTACCTGTGAGCCCTAGGTACGAGGAGCCATTGTCACACATGTAAACATCACAGTTTTGTTCACATTTCATCTGTCTGCTAAAGCTATTGTGCCAGAAGAGGAGGGAGGGGGGGAAAGAGTAGAACAAAGGCTGGTTGCTTGCTGGCTGTTTGTCCTCAAGAGACTGATGTCCTGACGTCACCCAGCAGCGATTTCCTGACATCACCCACCAGCACGGGCAGAGCCCAGCATTCCTCTTTTGGTTCTTTTGCTGCTGCTCAGAGTGACAGTTCACTGCCGATTATGCTGCTCTAACAAATGGGAGGCAGAACACTTTTGTGTTTTTTTTTCTCCTGTAAACTCAGAGTAAATTAGATTTGGTGCTCTGCCAAGAACAAAATACAGTCTACTATTGTAAGAATTGTTATGGGCCAGATCTTCAAATCTGTACTACTGGCAAAGTTTGTTTGTCCAAATGTTGAGTTAGTAAAGATATCTGATTTGACCCAGTATCTTTAACATCTCTGCCTTTAATTCTCTTCCTCCCAGAACACACCGGTTAATACAGGCTTTAGAAAAGAAAAAAAAAAAATCTGCTTAAATAAGCAGTTCAGGATTCCCAGCTGTAACTATACTTGGTCTGGCTGATGGAAGATCTTTGTTTTAAAACAGTGCAATTAATGTTTATAATATACAAATATGAGCTCTGATGATCCCAACACTATTTGCATGGGTCGAATAAAATAAATCCAATGCACCTAAGAGGAGAAGGAAGGTCTAAATAATGTAATATCTAGGAGCCACAATAATAACTGCCTTACAGAAACTTGGAAATTCTGTTTTCATTGCTGCTTTTTCTAATGCTTTTTATTTTTTTCTCCAAAGCCTCACAGAGTCTGAATAAAAGAATACTTGTGACATTTGCTAAAATTTTAAAGTGGTTCTGTCCACACCTCATACATGTTGGCCTTCCCTAAACTGCTAATTTCTAGCCAAAGTCTTCTCTTTTTGCACTTCACAAGGGGGGCAGAGCAGACAGCTTAATCTAATCCCAAAAGTGCAAATGCCAGACTAATTCATTTTTGATGAGTCCCACAAATGATTTTAAATAACGCCAAAACAGCTTATACATGCATGTTATATGTCCAGACATTAAAATCCACAAGAAGAATCCAGTAAACAAAAGTTTCATTATAATTGATTTGCCTATCTCTGTCTCACAAAATTTTCCCAGCATTGTCTGGATGCAATGATGCCTGCTGTCATGAATACGAATTACATGGTTTGGTATCTCTTCTTTGCTGTGAAAAAAAATGATTAAAATAGAATTTTAAATGGAATAATTTTACAAAAGGTTACAAGTTATTAGAGAAAATGTATTTTCACTGTAAAATTGTTTTTAAATGACAGGATATGAGATGGAGAGGCATTCTAGAAGGACAGAGAGCAGTGGAGGAATTCCAGTGTTTTCATGTGAAAAGCGTGGTGCTTTATTAGTAATCATCTTTTTTGATAATGAGATTTGTTTTAATTAATAGTCTGTTTAACATGTGCATTCCATTATCAGGAATTACTGTGCTTCAGAGGCCTCTCAGTGGAAGTAAAGACACGATGGAGGATGGTGTAAAGATGTTTGATGTAGAGGAAGCCACACTGGCTCTACAGCTGTGAGGAACAGACTCATATTATCATGGTGCTGTGAGTGGTAACTTCTGCCAAGGAGTGCTTTAGCTTGGAGATTCAGTCTCTACACCAATGGGATCTCCCATGCCAGACAAACATGACCCTCCATAAGAAATGGACAAATGCATTTTCCATTTCTTGGGCTAGAAAATCATGTGGAATCACATTGCACAGTAATAATAGATTACCAAATCTATAATAGCCAGGTTAAACAGGTAGAGTAAAAAGTTGTTTGATTTTTCTTTTTTTATATAAGGGATAGAAAATAAGAAATATTACGTTCTTCTTTTTCATATCCTTTCTACTCTTACTGCTTCCACAGCTCACCTCACAAGATAGACTAGACACTCATTTGCATCTATTTCTGCTGTCATAATACATTCTCAAGGGGTTTGAGGTAAGATGGGATAAAAAAGCTGAGGCTTAACCTGCATGAAGGAATAAATATTGGTAACTAATGCCCACTGGGAGCAAAGCTGAGTGCTTCACTCTGGCAGAGGAGATGCCAAAATCACTCTGCTCTTTTCTTTACCATACCTATGATGACATGAACCTCACAGATTTACACTGGTGTAATTGATTATTATATTTTTCTAGTCTTCCAGATGTTGAGATGCATGTTATTTTCCCAGATCCAGATCCCTCCCTCGACAATGTTTAGGAATGTGTCCTTGTAACCACTGTGTACTACTGTTAATTACAGAGGTATGAACTGTCCCTGAAGTGATCACACTAATTTCCTTCAGTAAGTGGATGTAGAAGAGTGCTCAGCCTACTGAAGGTAATGTCAATCCCATCTGAGTTTACTGAGTTTATGTGTCAAACCACTTTGTGACTGCAGAGTACTGCATATAAAAAGATGGAGACTCTTCTGGATGATCACCATCTGGGATTGCTGATCTGAGACAAGGGTGTGAAAGCATGCAGTCTGTGTGAATTGTCTGTATCCTCCCAGTTGCTGCTGCTCTGCGTCACTCTTTGAAGTATTCCCTAAGGAATGGCACACTACCCAGATGAATCAAGCATGGTTAAGTCTTGCTATAATATCACATTCCCAAAGCTGGTCTATTTCTGCTTGAAATAAGTTATGCCCTTTCTTTGTATATTAAATTGTTAAACCTTAAAAAACCTGCTTTTACAGAACAGAGAGAATCCCCCCTTGAAAGTGTGTTGAAAGAGTAATGATAAATCAGTTATCAATAAGATAACTGGGGCTAGCCTTTTCAAACAATTCTCCTCCTGATCTATGCTTACTCTGTGAATCTCACTGAAATTTAATTAAAGAATATTCCAGTACATTGATTCTGGAAATATGGTTGGCATTTTGTGTTTAGTCAGATTGCTTTTGTTCTGCATGTAAACTGACTCCAAGAAATCATTTTTTTTATGGCTGAAAGTTAAAGGAAACTCTTTCTCAGTATTTCAGTGACTGCCTCAATACTAAGACTGACTTATCAAAGCATTCCTTTTTGTCATTTAAACAGCACCTTGGACCAAAGCATTTGTGCTAAACCATAAAATGACAGCCTGGGTCAGGACAGAACACACAGGTATTGTTCAGAGAGCAGTAGAAGAAAGGCCCCAAAGAGACAAGTGTCCTTGTTAATCTCATTGCTCTAATACTGCTCTAATACTTTTCAAAAGAATTGAAAAGCTAAGGCAGTTACTTTAGTTTTGGCCCTTCAGATCCACCCAGCTCAGATATAATGTGTAGTTTATATCTGGCCCATTACCCATATGACTCCACAATATTAAAGAAGGTTCTCTTCTGACAGTACTATTCCTATTTTAATCAAAATCTCTCCCTTACAGTATTTCTAGTATCTTTGGGAGCTGCTGCTAATCTGGAAATATTTTTCACTTCTGAAATCAGTCATTAATGAGACTGCTACATTTGAATTACATCTAGAGTTTTCCAGGTATGCTAAAAGTATGAAAGAAGACCACCATAAGGTGCTCAAACTAAAAAGAAAGATCATCTAATAATAAATGTTGTATTGTAAGAGGTTAGGGGGCATTACCCGATTAATATATGTCCCAATACAGAGAGGGCTGCAATTTCAATTATCACCTCCAATTTTTAGCAATTCTGATCTTTAGTGCAGATGGCATCTTGGGAGATTTCATGCAGGGAGCATAAATAGCTGCTTTTACTTACAACAGCATGGACCTGTATCCTCATGATGTTATAACAACATCTGCAGTTATGCAGGAAATATTACAGACAGGCTTTGTCTTTGAAGGTGGCTCGGATACTCAGTATCTGGGAGAGAACAGCTCTCTGATTAACAGCCTCCCAATTTTTCATCAACCAACAGTCAGTGGGTTATAGTTTGTGAAGTAAGGGACTAAGGTACAAGTTCCTACATCTGAAAGGAAAAAAATTCACAACAGATTGGATTTGGGGAGAGAAGATTATCTAGGGAAAAAGTCCAGAAAAAGAATGTGTGTAAAGAAACAACAGGGAAAAATAGAGTTGTTGAAAAAAGAAAGGAAAGAAAGAAGAGAGAAAATAGCAAGCTGTTCAGGTATGAAAGGCTTATTCGAAGAAAATCAGGGGAAAAGTAGAAGATAAGTGATGAAAAAGGCAAAAATCAAATACAAAGGCAGAGAAAGGACAATGGGAGACTTACTCAAACAGAATTAAATATGAGATGCTCACCACAGTTTTTCTCCCTAGTTCACCTATTCTCCACTTGCTGTAGGGGCCTTTCTCTTACTTTAGTTTTGTGGATTTTTAAAGTTTAAAATACTCAGCTCCATCTTCATTATCTCAAGGCAGTTAATGAAAGCAGACTTCATTCCAGATGCCAAAACCTGTTTGCTACTAAATAAATTAATGAATAAGGCCATAAGCTGACAGACAAGTCAAATTTGTAATACATTCTTATCTGTTCCCTGAAGGGATAGGAGGGATAAAACAGCTTATTCATACTTTGCCCTGGATCACAACCTTTTGGGGCAACATCATGTGGAAAGCAGGCGTTATACAGAGCTTTCCTAAGAGTCACGGCAGCTGCCAAAGGCGAGCTATGAAATGAAGCATGAAGCACCACAAGAAAGCATAGGGGAGTGAGAGGGGCTGTGGTTTTTCACATTCACATAGGTTATCGATGTGAAGAATCCTCTGAAACAGACAGAAGTATCTGGTACTTAGCATACATGGAAAATCTGAAAATGACTGTTAGCAAAAGAAGAGGAAGGTTTTGCTGAGGCACATACCCCTCCCACGGTGCTTTTGGTTTGCAAGAGTATGTGGCTTTAGAACATAAACTGTGACAGAAGTGTGGTTAGGATAAAAAAAGGTTTCAAAACCTACTGTATTTGTATGAAAAACAGATAATAAAAAGAAAACAGAATTAGGCTTTATCTGAAAAACTTAGGTATCCACTATGGCCAGAGATAACAAGTACTAATGCAGAAGGGAAATACCTGGCAAATTAAACATGTTGTTAACTGATTACTGGTTTGAAGTGAATATTTTCAATAACATTTTTCTTTTCAGTAAAGTTTGTTGGTTGATTTCTCCTGCATCCCTGAGATACAAGGCTAGATGAGGATCTAAACTGAGATCCCTTGGGGTAGAACACCGAGGCATGCAGCCTTAAATGTTTGCTACAAGTAGTGAGTGACATGGGTCCCAATCTTGATCCCACCTAAAAAAATGATAGGTAGAGGTCTACACTTTGCAGTAAATGGTGACAAACAGAAGGTGCTGAAGTATTGGCTGCTCCTCTCCCAGGAATCCTTACAGAGGTCACCAGACTTCTCCCTGAGGTAGCTTCTAACAGCAGGGAGCTGAACAGCTCATGAATCAGCTCTAAACCACCACAGCCTACAGCTTGGCCTGTTAAGGTAAACCAACATTGATTTTGGTTTATACTGCACTGCAAGATTCAGGTTCACAAGCCGTTGGGTCTCCCCTGCTACAAGGTAGATGCCAATGGAAGACAGCAGAGACAGGAGTGCTTATTTTGCTTCAGCCACTGCACTCTCACCTGCCTTTAGCTATGTGCCGATACCTTTATGGGAAATTCATGTGGAGAAGACCACAAAACAAACAACCTATAAGAAACTTCCAGTTTAGTCCGAAACTCTGATAAGAATCATTTGTAGTTTGCTTAGGATCTCTGTCTTCCCATATCACTGTTAAAACTGTACATTATTGCTGCTATCAAGGATGCAGCTGCAACCTGAGAGGTCAGATGTATATTTTTTCTGTTTCTGGATTTAAAAAAGGTGTTCAAGTTGCATTTAGAGCTATGCTGTAGAAAATAAAAGCTCTCATAGCATTCACTGATTTTCCCAAGAGTTTTATTAATATTTGGCATCTCGACTTGGAGGATTCATAGATCTATATCAGGGAGAGGGGGGATGAAGTTTTTAACATCCATGTGACTATTATGTAGAATTTGCGAGAGAAACTGAGAAGAAGTTGCTCATTTTTTTAGTTACACTAGTTATCTTAGCTATTCTTACTTTATATTCTACATTTTACCAGAAAAGATCATTCTTACTCTACAACACTAATAACAAAATCTGATGCCACATAAAACTACAGAGTTTAGAGTTTCACTGTAGGTTTAAAAGTTAGTTCATTTTTAGAAAAAGCCTTACTATGACATACATTAACTTTGGAATTAATCTATATACTGTTTTGAGCAAACTTGCCTACAGATAAGTTTTGGTGATCAAACTATGTGAAGTAAATGAAACCACATCACCCAAGCTTTGATGCTTCTAAGTCAGTTTTGGTTTGTATTTTGAGTTCCTGACCAAAGCCACAGCTGAGAGAAAGAACTGTTATGAATCAGAATAAAGAAAATGCTCATGTGAGGTTCTCCCTACAGAAACCCACAAACTTTGGCACAGTTCTCTATTTTCCCTATAAAATTAAAGAGCACTTTAAGCCTTCCTTCAGAAATAGCATAAAAGCTAAAATTGCCTGTCAGAGAGCTTGCCCTTGTTAGAGTTTCAAAACAAAGACAGACTTTAAGGAGCACATTCCCTATGGTACATTCAGGACTGTTTTATTAAAATACATACAGGGCAAATAATGTATGGCAACACTAAAAAGGGTTTTATAGTGGCAATTAGGATTTCATCCAAAGTCCATTAGTGCCAATGGAAATGTTTCCATTTATTTCCAAGGAGTTTGCAGCAGGTCCACATGAAAAAAGAAGTACACTGGTCTCTAAGTCTATCCTAGTCCACCCAGATGAGAGGAAACCTGTGTCTGTTTCACGTGCCTCCCTTACCTTCTGGGCTGTTACCAATGGATTTTTAATTACCGGTAATGGGCAGGCCATTATATTTAAATTGCCATCCAATTTCTGGCCCATTGTTTCAGATCTGTGGGCTCTGTGAGCAGATGCCGAGGCAGCTGTGCAGCTCACAGCTTCCACGGCATTTCACCTCAAGAGAGATGTAGCACAGCAAGCCATTTAGCTGGCATCCCTCGCCACTGGGAACTTCGGTTGGGTAACACAGCACAATCCAAGCTGCCGGCGTGCAGGAGGGAAAAGCTATTGTTGAATCTCTTCCAAAACTAAATTATATCTCCCATTGTCTCAAAGGAATAATAAACCCTGGCTGGCTGATTGTGGAATATAATAATAATCTAGCTGAATTAGTGGGCATTCCTGGGAGTGACTGATTTCTGCTTTTTCCCAACAGCATTTGTTCTTTTCAAGATAATTATTCTTCTCTGGAAAACAGGATTTATGTGTACATAACTATGTGAAAACGAAATTTAAGAAATTTAGAAATGTTATACTCAGAGTCATAATCCTGTTGTGTCCATAATCAAAATAAAATGCTCTTAGCAAAAGTTCATGGCTTTTGAAAGTGGTTTTACTGACATAGTGTCTGGGCCCTGAGGGCACCTGTCAGATCAATTCTCCTTGTCCAGCCTCCCCTGGGGATTCCCCCATCCTGCCCTGGGCTCTATGTTAGACCCCCAGGACTGTCAGCCTCATCCCAAGGGATGTTCCCAATGTCCAGGGCTGAGTGTAGTGCACTATATTGGAAGGAATTTCAAACAAAAATGTCCTCACTGAGACTGACCATTCACCCATCATATCAGGTCTGTTTGTCCCACTTTGCCTGAACTGGATGCTTGAAAACCTCACTAGTGCATCAGCACACCGTTGCAAGGCATGTTTGAATCGGTAACACACAATTGTATTTTAATGTATTTAATGTTATTTTAATGTATTTTTCCAGTTAGTGGTGGATTGTGGTGCTTGCTCAGTTTAAGTCAGTTATACCTTTGATCTTCTGAGTAGACACCCAGGCTTGATGTCATCAAACAATTTAACACCCATTTGTGATCCCAACAATCATGATTCACAAGCTAAAGATGCTGTAATCTTGCCTGCAGATGTTGTCCTAGCAGAGCAAGCATTCCCACTTTCACCAAAGCACAGGCAGAAGCACCTCTTCAAAATTTAGATCTTTTACTGAGGATGTCAGGGATACAGGCACAAGCCACCTGTTTTCCTGGAGGGCCTCTTAATCTCACATTGCTACCTTGAAAACATGCAGTGGTATGGGAAGGGGACAGGGGACTTTCTAATCTCTCTTGCTAATGCTGTTCCATTTTGAACAGGATCATTAAATATTAAAAGAGTGAAAGATCAAAAGATAGAGAATGACTTTTAGCCTGTTTGTTAGGCATCTCACGTTTTCAGTTCCAACCCAGTGAAGAAGTAGGTATATTTTAGAGAGATGTGATGATAGAGAACAAATAAGCCAAGCACCAAAATGTTGTAGTTTTTAGGACACAATTCTGAGACTTATAAACTGCCAGGGTTTTGTCCTTTCAGGCAGCAGACAGAATTAAATTTCTACTTCCCACATTAACAGTGATGCTTCTGTCAGCACATTGGACAGGCAAGGGTTTTCTGCTAGAACCAGGAGATTATGAACTCATTGGTGATGCTGGCACCATATTCCAACCAACTCAGCTAATCCCCCTGTAGTTAAATCCCCAGTGAGAGGTATATAACCATATTTGTGGAAGACTCTGTGCCATTATCATTTCTCCCTGCCACTTCCTGATGACTAGGTTAAGTAGATAACTACTCAGCCAAATATTTGTGGACCTCCACTGTCTAAATATCTGTCTCTGCTAATCTATTTCCCTTGAAATGTGTGGCCTTCCCCGAGAAATGTGTACTTGACTAGCTTTAACAGCATCAATAGTTGGAAATTGCAACAATATCAAATTGCCTTTGGGGGCCTAGTCCTCAGCTATGCCTCGGGTTCCAGTTCCATAAATTTGCCAAACACAGGAAACAAAGAGAAACAGTGTGCTGGATGCTCTAATTATTTTCCACTTTTCCAAATTAACTGTAAAATCCAAGAAGCATGCACTTTGCAGAGGTAGAAATGCCTATGTAAGCTGCAAAGCTGGTCTAAATAAGGGTTTGCTTGGATTAAAACACAGGAATAAATACAGCTATGAACTGAGCTCTCCACTGAGTTATGAAGTTTAGAAAAATTCCTTCAAATACCCACTATGATAAGATGAACATGTCCAAGAGTCCACTTTTGTGCAGGGCTCTGAACTGTGATAAGGACACAGGAAGTAGATGTGTGTTCCCGTGTTGTGCTTTTCAGTTTCCTAAAATAAAGGTTTGCCTCAGCTGTGTCCTCCCCACTGCCTCTCCATGACCTTGCAGGCTTGAGAACAGTTCTAGTGTGATTAAGAGAGTGCATCCCTACCCTGAAGTTGCTGCAACCACTGCTTGCTTCATTTCATGCAGCTGAGGAAGATGAGCACCTGTTGGTTTGATTCCTGCTTCTACAGATGTAGCTTACAGAAGAGCAGAGAGAAGTTTGCAGGTTCTGCCTAGACCTATAGGCAAGAGATTCTCTTTATTCCCTGCAATAGTTACCACCAAAGATGAGACAAAAGATGTTTGATTTCTTTCTTCCTTTGTTTGTCCTTGGACTTAGCTGCTGGCAGCTGCTGTATTGGCACCAGTTGTGTATAAGATTCCACAAAGCAGAAGGAATAATTTAGGTTTATCAAACGGCAGACGTTCCCTTTCATCCCTTCCAGTTACAGCCCAAATCAGGCTCTTTGGCCAGGATTTTCAGGAAACAAGTGCAAAATATGACTAGTCTTATTATGGCAGGGGACTTCCACTTCACGGGGGGAAATGCCCAGCAGAGAACATGCTGGGTTCCTGAAATGTATTTGGTCACTCCTATTGAAGGGATTGAACAAGCCTGCTTATAGGGTTTGGTTTGCTGTGGTGGATGCAGAGCCTACTCCCCAGGCATGCATTAATCATGCATTAAACATAGAGAACATTAGCCCACATTCTTCTGGAACCTTATTGAAAGGGAACATGAGTGCCCACGGCTTCTTTTTCTGTGTAAAGATGTAACTTTCCCAACAGAACCACAAGAGATCCTCAGAATTTTACCCATCTTTAATCAGAAAACCAAGCTCTGATTCTGTGAATTAAGATGTTATGAAACCAACAGAAAATAATAGGAATGTGGAGGTGACAAAGAGAGTGTGGAAATAACACCTGAAACACCCCAATTTTCTTTTCTAACCTGTCTTCACTTTTCAACATTCTCTCCCACATATGGTGATGAATTAAGACAGGCAATGCAGGGAATTCTTCCAGTTACAGGTCACTGCATTACAATAGCTCTGGAAATAAAGATTTTTCCCTTCAGTACATGTAATATGAGATTTTTAAAGCAGCAGCTTAGTCTAGGATTCAGTTGTCAACAATGTCTCTGTAGAAACCATCACAGAATTATCCTGTCCAATTATCTTGCCGTTAGGCTTTAAGTTAGACTCTGAACCAGCTCATGAAACAAACCTCTGTTCCAGACACTATGCAGTTAATTTATTCCCTACCTTAAACAAAAATACAGGCTTTCATTAAGGACACGGAAGCAAGTTATTACCTCCCTCCTACCCACTCCTAATACGTTTTATCTTTATTCTTTACAATCCTGGATCGCAAAGAAGCTGAGAGCCACCAGGATTTCTGATGCCACACAGTTATTGTCCCAGTTGTTTGTTCTGGTTCCAGCTGAATGGTAGTGGGAGCTGTTCTGCTTCTGAGCAAAGGGGAGGAGGAGCTGCAAATTCTTTTTTTTTTAGGCTAGAATGAAAGAGACCTTAAAAGCTGTTTGCCACACAACTTACAACTCCTTTTGTATTTAATGGCCTGAAAATATTAGAGTGAATAAATGCTAATGATTTGGGGGTTTGCAGTATTGTAGAGCAAATAAAGAAGTCAGGCTAGCAATAACTTGCCTCTGTGTTCACACAATCATTTTACTTAAGAATGCCATGAAAATACTTTAAACAGATTTCTGTCAAGGCATTGTTTGAATAATAGGCTTACCTAGTGTTCAGGATTCAATCAATGTTTTCCTTGATATAGGATGTCATTATGTAAGTGATGAGGACATACACAATTAACTGAAAACTCTAATTAAATTTCTGCTGCATATATCTTCCTTGTTATGCCACTTTATTCTACATGCTGATAGAAGAGCAACAAAAAGAAGAATCCTGATCTCTGAATCACTCAGATACTGTATTTTCAGACAATCTGGCACTTCAGAGACCAGGGTACTTGTGAATTTCAGTTTACATTTGCCAACATACAGAGTGGGATTCATCCAGGTGGCAACAAAAGCAAAGCAAGATTGTAGAAAAAAAAAATTAGATGCTGTGTGAGAATAAACTATCTACAAACAGGAGAAAGAGAACTACCAGAAAGGGAAAAAGTAGACAACAGGCTAGATCCTCTGGATGGTCCTTAAAGCTTTGTGCCATCATAGTAGCACAAGGAAAACCAGCTATGGGAGAAGAATCATGGAACAGCATAAAGCTACTGCAGGAACTCCTCATTCTGTGCCCCACCACAGCTCAGGATGGAGGATCAGACTAGGAAAGAGAGGGCCTGCTGCTGAGAGCTGCCTGCTGCCCACTCTCCAAACAGCCCCATGAGGCCCAACTCCCAGGAGGGGAGAGATGGGGGAACTGTGACAGCTCCTGTGGAGCTGGAATCAGGTAAAGAATGAATCAAGGCACGCTTGTCACCTTCCTCCAACCTTCTGCTGATAACATTCAGATGGATGAAACAAACAGGCTCATTAGGACTTGGTTGGAAAAGATTGATATAATAATCACGCACATCATGTACAAATGAATATTATCATCTCACTTTTTAATATAAAATATGAAAGTTTTGAAAGACAGATATCCTACCATAAGAGAGATAGTTATGTCTTCACCTATACCATGGTTGAGATGGTTTCTCATCTTTTCTCTACCTCAGAAAACCAAATCCTTTTTACCAGTTTTAATTTGAAAATGGTGATCATTCAATGTCTTTAACAGTGATATAAAAATGATATGTCCTTTTAAATGGGAATGAAAAGTAGTTCATAAATAGAAATGTAGAAAAAAACCCTCAAAGTTGCATTTTTCCTATTTCTTATTTTGATATAAGACATAATTCCCTGGTTTTTAACTAAAAAGAAATGGATAAAGCTCACCATAATTGAGTACAGCTCAAAAAGGTAAAAGACCCAAAAAAATCTAAATAGATCTATTACTTCTTTAAATTAAACACTTCTAAATGGAAACTATGCTCAGGTTTCTCCAACTTCATAGACTTTGACTGGCATATCTGTCCTTATAACAGACACTCTAAATCAAGAGCTCTTAACAGAAGTGTCCTTAACTTTAACAGTTCTAAAGCGTGACTGCCTGTGCCAGGTGAGATGAACTCCAGTGTGGCTCCTAAGGAAGCTCCAAGACTCTGTAAGAATAAAGAACTCATGTTGTTTTGGATGTGTCTGGTGGTATGAGTACTGTCAGCTTTTAGAAACCACACAAAACTAATCATGGGAAGGGAGAAAAAAAAAAAGTGTAACCTTTGTGCCTTAGCATTCTAGCATGGGTGAAATCTAACACTGAAGTATTGCCACTCACTTCAAAAGGGCCAGGATTCAACCTATATAACCCAAATTTAGAAAGTCTTCCTAAAGGATTTTGAGCAATATTATGCAACCTTTAACATCTGAAGGCCAAACATGTTATTTTGAAAGGTCAAAAGGATAAAAATTGGAGCAGCTGACTACCCTGCCCTACTCTCTTTACACTGCACAGGTAGGGCTCCTTCAAAACCTCTGCTTTTAAAACAGGGCACACCTCAGTGTGTATGTTCTATTCATAAGGCAGTACAAACCTTCTGCCTAGTTTAGTTGTCCTTAATTTAAGCCCTACCATTTAGGGCTCTGGGCCAGAGGTTACACACCAAAAGAAAAAATCAGGGCCTGCCTTGTGATGACTCAGACCTCTCACTCGGTGCTGAAACACTTCAGCCCTCCCTGGATTATTTTGGCACTGGGAATTTATGACCCAGATTCTGGGACACTGTATGGCCCTATCCTGCCCCTGTCTCAATTAGGCTATTCACTCAGCTTCTCTCTCTGTGCTTCCTGCAAATCCTAGCAGAAAAGATCTGTAATGAAGCACCACGAGCTGTCACCAAGAGAAGTCCTGAGATAGGCTGAGGAGTTAATACAGACGAATGTATGCCTCCTTTAAGGCACCTTTAAGCTGTCAGAGCAACATTAAGGAAATATGGTTAGAAGAATCATTTAGAATTGAATTTTATCACTTCCTGGATGGTTTTCTGGAGGTCAGTTTTTGAACAACTGAAAGGAGAAAGCATGGTTTAAGTGATTTTAGAAGAAGGAACCATGCTGTCAAGAGTGTGCAATGCACCTTTCAGCACAATGAGAAGCATTACTTGCAGGAGGTTTGCATTTTTTGGAGGACTTTCACATATCACAGTCTGTTAATTACTTCATTATTAATTATTCTGAGAAGTCAATGTATATTAGCAGACAGAAACCCAACTAGCTGACATTAGGAGCTTTTCTCCATCATAAGCAGGAAAATACCTTGTAAATGTGGAAAAGGAAGAACTAGCTGACTGTGATATTTATAAGTTTAGGTGAAAATATCACTGGGATTATTTAGCAAAGAAATAGGAAGAGTAAATAAAGCAAGTAATTAAAAAACGATTTTTCATAAAAGAAAATTATTAATTTTACATACAGGGAATCTGTAAAAAGCACTTATGTTATCTGTATATAACATGAGAGCAGGTATCAATAATGTTTCTAATCCTTACATATCTCAGTAATGCTTCAAGTTCTCAACTTCTGTACGTTTGGTGGAACAGACTCCACCTACACCTCAACCAGACGTCAGAAAAAATACAATACTTCACAGCTCAAGCAGGGAGAAACTTTTCCTCCTACATGTGGAATGGTGAGAACACTTTTTTTTTTTTTTTAATTTTTTTTATTTTTTATTCTCTTCAGTTGTTAAAAGAGGGAAAACATTTTGACTTGGCATTATCCCTTTACCCTTGGCTGGTATATTTCCCTGTTAGACGAAGAAAGGTTTGAGGTGATAGTTTACATAACACAGCTAAGCACATTATGTAAAGATTAAAGCAGCAGGGTCGGCACAGGGACAGAAGTGTCTCACTCGCCCAGCGCAGCCGGGGTTACCTGACAGCCAGTTCTGCTGCAGGTTTGTTTTGTTCCAGGTTAATACCCCCACTAAACAATTAACATTTGAGCGCGGCTCTCCCTTGGCCTCTCCCATTCCTGGCTGCGATGCTTTCCACAGAAATTGCATTGCCTGCCTGCGTGGGAGGCGAGGTTCATTTACCTGGCCGCAGCCAGGCGACAGCGCCTATCTGCAGCCGGGATGCCGCACGTCACCCGGTGCGGCCGGCGCCCGGGGGCGGTTTGTGCCGCCCGGCTGTGCCCATGCCAGTGGTCGAAACTGCCACGGTAACACAAAGTGCGGCCGCCGGGTGCCGGGGGCCCGGGCCCTCCCTGCAGGCCGGCGGAGGCACCGTGTGCCCTCGCACCGCCGCTCCCCAGGTACCACGTCCCTTCGAGACCGGGGCATCGCCCGCGTCCCCTCCGGCTGCTCCCTCCGGCTCCGGCGAGACAAAGGCGCTAAGGAGGTGCGGGCGGCGGGCCGGCATGACCGGGGAGGGGGCGGAGGAGGGGGCCACCGGCGAGGGGAACAAAGGAGCCGAAAAAGACGAGAAGAGCCAAGAAAGTTGATACC